>PITA01018453.1:0-30095 GCA_004023965.1 Spilogale gracilis
TTTTTTTTTAAGATTTTTATTTATTTATTTGACAGAGAGAAACACAGCTAGAGAGGGAACACAGGCAGACGGACTGAGAGGGAGAAGCAGGCTTCCCGCCGAGCAGGAATCCCGATGTGGGACTTGATCCCAGGTCTCCAGGATCATGACCTGAGCCGAAGGCAGTTGCTTAACCAACTGAGCCACCCAGGCACCCCTAAAGATTTACTTATTTGAGAGAGAGCGCGAAACAGGGAGAGTGCATGGTGAGGGAAGGGCAGACAGGGAGTCTTAGGCAGACTCAGTGCTGAGCCTAGAGCCTGAGGTGGGGCTCAGTCTCAGGTCACCACCTAAGTTGAAACCATGAGTCAGATGCTTAACTGACTGTACCACCCAGGTGCTCCAGAGGTAATTTTTAAAAAAAGATTATTATACACTAAAAAGTATATGCAAGAGAGAGAGAGAGAGAGCGAGAGAGAGCGAGAGCACAAGCAGGGGGAGGAGCAGATACAGGGGGAAGCACAGAGGGAGAGGGAGAAGCAGACTCCCCACTGAGCAGAGAGCCTGATTGGAGCTTGATCTCAGAACCCTGAGATCATAACCTGAACTGAAGGTAGACACAAAGCTGACTGAGCCACCCAGGCACTCCTTTAGGGAGGTAATTCTTATCAGAAGAAAAACAAAAGAGGGAAAGGCCATGGAAACTTGGGCTAACAGAAAATCTTAAGTGTACAGAAGCGGTAAGGTCTGTATGTCTGACTTTGTATATATCTATATCTATATCTATATCTATATCTATATCTATATCTATATCTATATCTATATCTATCTATCTATGGATGTGGTGTGTTTTCTACCTCTGGATGATATTGCAAAAATTAGTTTGTAAAAGACCTATATTTAATTGTCTTAGAGAAAATCAAGTGCTTATATGAATTAAATATTCATAAAAATTCTCAAAAATATAATAGGAATTAACCCAACAATTTTTCAGGTTCATGTGATCTGGGATAATCTTTTGTTTTGTTTTGTTTAAGATTTTATTTATTTATTTGCCAGAGGGAGAGAGAGAGCGAGCAAGCACGCACAAGCAGGGGGAGTGGCAGGCAGAGCAAGCAAGGGAGAAACAGGCTCCTGGCTGAGCAAGGAGCCCGATGTGGGATTTGATCCCAGGACCCCAGGATCATGACCACAGCTGAAGGAAGACACTTAATCACCTGAGCCACCCAGACATCCCTGGAATAAACTCTGGCAAATAAAAGCTGGTTTAAGTTTGGCTTAATTGAAATAGGCATGTCTCCAGACTTATACCAGCATTAAATATAATGCAGACATACAACTTCTATTCTAACTGGGCTTACTGGTCAAATACATTCATGTTGTCTCTCATGAAATCTGTCAGCAAGAAAAATAGCTTATTGGGCACCTGGCTCAGCTGGTTAAGTGTCCCACTCCTGATATTAGGTCAGGTCCTGATCTCAGAGTTGTGAGTTCAAGTCCCACACTGGGCTCCATGCTGGGCATGGAGCCTACTTAAATAAAAAAAAAGAAAAAAAGCTTGGGGTGATGGCTGACTTTGTATAGCGTCTTATCAAGTTTTAGTGGGTAACATAAATATAATTATTAAGAATAAGAAAGTAAGTAGGACAAAAAGGTTATAAGTTAACTTTTTAAGTAGTTTCCCCAAATCTTTTGGGTAACCGGAAACCAAAATTTTGCTAAGTTAAATGATAAGTTAAATTCATTAAATATCCAAATATTTTCCAGATAAAATACCGAAAAGCATGTTTGCAAAAACTAATGAGTATTTATATATTTGCTAAGCCACAAAATGCTAAAAGTTCACAACTGATTACTTCATTTTCACTAAAAATAAGGACTTTTTAGGGTGAAATTCTCATGTATGTAATTACTACTAGAAATAATAAAAAAAAATTATATGTGTGGTCAGAACTGGCTACAGTGGAAATGAATTTAATTAAGTGAATGAGTTTCAGTATCAAAAGTAAGCTGGTACAAAATTTGGGTTTTCTCTCTCTTAAAAAGACAGTCTTCTTGGACTATTGGTCTCCTCTTGATAAGAGGTTTTTCTTTACTTTTTTAAGTAATCTGCTTAGAAAGTAAAGATTTTGTGTTTTATCAAAATCATCTCCCATGCTTCATGTTATCTTTATTATCATCAGGTCTTTGATTATTTAACAAACTTAAAAAAACAAAAACAAAAACAAACTTGAATCTCCTGTATTAAAAGAGCTAAGGTTTTTGTTTTCTCCCCCACATCAAATTTTTAGAATTTTTTTTTTACCTCAAACTAACTTTGGAATTTCCAAAGGATCCTGGAACATCTCATTAGATTTGTTTACTCTCTACAAAAAAAAAGAGAGATGTTAAACTAATTAGGCTTGTTTGAGATGTTAAGTTACATGGGAAGCATTGTTAAATAAAAGATGCCAAACCTTCCTGGATTATATTTGTGTAGATACATATTATTAATAGGTGTTCTAAAATTATGTGAAATTCCTAGAAATCTGATGTGTCCTGGTATAATGATCATTAGACATAATTCTATTTTTTTTTAAATTTTATTTATTTGATAGAGAGAAACACAGTGAGAGAGGGAACACAAGCAGGGAGATAGAGAGAGAGGGAGAAGCAGGCTTCCTGCTGGGCAGGGAGCCTGATGAGGGGCTGGATCCCCGGACTCCGGACTCCAGGATCATGATCTGAGCCAAAGGCAGATGCTTAACGACTGAGACACCCAGGCACCCCAGACATAATTCTACTTTTTATGTTAAAATGCCTTATGTTACAGAAATAACCATACTTCCTTGTTGGTTCCATTATAATGAACTCTCATTAGATCTTTAGCAATGGGCATTTTTAAGTCTTTTTGCCATTTACAGTTATTTTTCTCTGATGCAAAAGTACTTTTGTAAAAGTACTTTATCTTCAAGAAGAATGACAGGATTTTTGACAAGTACATGTTTCTGATAACTTTGAGATCATAAACTTAAATGTGGTAAGAATTTGCAGAACTAACTGAAAAACTGAATTCAAAAATAAGAATTACCTGGGCCTGAAAGAACTGAAGAGGGTAATTATAATTTTTATTACTTTCTGTCTGAAAGACTGCCAGTTCTTTAATGTGCTGTCTTTTCAGATATAAGAAAACTTTCTCTGTTAAGCTATTAATGACACGCATCAATTTGGTAAAAACATACATTTGTAAATAAAGATGAAACATTTACTTTTATTCCCTCCCTGATCCTTCTGGAATTTGAAAACCTTGAGTGTTCTTTTCCTGGCAAAACAGTTAATTATGTAAGTTCAATAAAAATCTGTTCTTGTGGAGCACCTGGGTGGCTCAGTTGGTTAAGCGACTGCCTTCGGCTCAGGTCATGATCCTGGAGACCCAGGATCGAGCCCCACATTGGGCTCTCTGCTCGGCAGAAAGCCTGCTTCTCCCTTTCTCACTCCCCCTGCTTGTGTTCCCTCTCTTGCTGTGTTTCTCTCTGTCAAATAAATAAATAAAATCTTAAAAAAAAAAATCTGTTCTTGTTAACAGGAAAAAATTGGAAACACTGGTTATGTTACCGAGGCTTTTGCTGGAATGTCATATTTGAGAGAGATGGGTTATAGACTCAGATATGACCAGTTTTAAGGAACTTAGGTTAACTTCATGGAGCCAATAAAGCCTGCTGGAAAATATACCTGTGTACCCCTTGCTTAGAAGTTCCAGCAAAGCAGTGTTAGAAAGAGCTTATATGGTAAATCACTATTCCTACTGTACTTCTATAAACAATCAGGCCAAGTTTTAATGCAAACAAATTAGTTTTATCATGATTATCTTAGATAAAAAATGGGGGCAACAGCAGAGATAAAAAATTTTATTGGTACCTTTGTCTGTATTAGATGATGAGCCTGTTAATTGTCTTTGACCTTCTGTTACATACCTATAAATTGAACTGGATCCTGAATTCTTCTAGTTTCCTCAAAAATATGGCTACCAAGATTTACAAAACTTATGTTTCCAATTTTCCTTTCACCCTCCTGATTTGTAATTGCTAAGAACAAAGACTGTCCTTAAATCTTCCTGGAAAGGATTATACCAAATCTTTCTCAGTACCCAGATGACAATAAAACTTCAGGCACCTGAACCCTGGATAGACATCTCATCTGGATATCTGGTCCTGTGCAAAAGCTGGAGACCTAATCAAGTTAACTAGGAAGAGAAGTAGCTGACGGGAAGGTGAACTGCTTCCTCCTGAGACACCAGATCAAGACTTAATACTTTTTTTTTTGATGAAGAGTTGGATGCTTAAGCAACCGAGCCACCCAGGCACCCCAAGACTTCATACTTCAACTAAACATATGTTCTTTCCTTTACTCTGGTACTGACCTGAAAAGATAACACCACTGTCTATATCTCCCAGGCATTGCTAAAGGGAGTAACCTCTGGGATTTAGAACTTTTTTTTTTTTTAAGATTTATTTATTTGTCAGAGAGACAGAGAGATGGGTAGGGAGAGAGCACATACAGGCAGGGGGAGAAGCAGGCCCCCTGCTGAGCAAGGAGCCTGATGCAGAACTCACGCCAAGATTACAACCTGAGCCAAAAGTAGATGCTTAACCCACTGAGCCACCTAGGCATCCCTAGAACAACTTTTTATTTCAAGTTAGGAGAAAATTGATTGCTGATTTGAATGGGAAAATGCAACAATGCTTGTGAATGAATCCATTAATAGTGCCACCTTAATGAAAGTGGTTTGCCCAGTGGGATTTATCTTTGTAGTGGTTATCATTCTCCTTGGGTCTATGAACTCCTAGATGGCCGTTGCATAACAAGGCAATGCCTCTTGGATTATTCAATTATGCTCCTAACTGTTACACCTCATTGGTAACTCCCCTGAATTTACACCATCAAATTAGAAAGGAACTGCCAGGTTAGGTGGCAAGATGGCAGAATAGGAACCTAAGCTCACCTCCTCCCACAGATACAATTAATTAACACCTGTATCAGCATAAATAACCCAGGAAACAATGCAAAAACTGGCAGAACAAACTCTACAACTAAAAGGCAGGGAAGAGGCCATATTGAAGAAGACAGGAAGGATGAAGATGCAATCTGGGAACGAAGTGGATCATGGCTATCTACAATATGGAGACAGCTGGTGGCACAGAGAAGGGCAGAAAACAGACTTCCACACTGGGGAGCCCACAGAGGGAGAGGATGACTCTCTGTAATATTTACCTTTGAAAGTGAGTTTCATGAGTTTTCAAAAATGAGTGGGACTTAAAGCCTGGAGTTTTAAAAATCAGTAGACTCAGCTCTGGGAGAGTACAGAAGGCATTAAGAAGTCAGTCCCTGCCCTTAAAGACAAATAGCCCATGTGGATATAGTAGAACCAGCAGTTTGAAAAATACCAGGGGCAGATGGGAGGGAGAAAGACTGCTCATCTCAGAGTATGGCCACAGAGACAGAGAACATGGAGAATCCCTATAGGAAGAAAAAAGTTGACAGGTGCCATTTCCCTTTCCTATCACCCAGCATAAACATCCACCTGCAGAAACCAGTGCAGTGCCAACACTGGTTATCTAACTTGCTTGCACCAAGCCCTGCCTTCCTGTGCTTCCTTGAAATCACCCTTCCCAGTCATACTTGCCTGAGTCCCAGCACTGTGGACTCCTCTTCCGGAAAACCAGTGCAAACCCTACCAGCACCACATCTGCTGACCTGACATATTTGAAGGACCTCACTTCCGGCAATGGTAGGGACAGGCCTCATTTTGCAAGCAGACCACCACACACCTTGCTGTCCACAACAGGCAAAGAAAACCTCTGTAGATAACTAAAGAAAAAAAGAGGCCAAGACTCAACAGCAGAGCACATACAACACAGAAGAAACACCCACTAAAGTGCCAGGCCCTGGGGAATAGGGGCCACTGCACTACAGAGCACTACAGGACTTCTTCATTATAAAGCTTCATTATAAAGCTATTATTAATAGCAAGAGAAGGAGCTGGCTTTCCTAACACAGAGAAACAGATGCAGAAAGCCAGGCAAAATGAGAGAGAAATATCTCCCAAATGAGAAGAATAGGACCAAATCATAGTAAGATACCAAAGTGAAACAGATATAAGTAATATGCCTGATAGAGAATTTAAAGTAATGATCATAAAGATATTTACTGGACTGTAGAAAAGAGTGGAGGACATCAGGGCAACCCCTAACACAGAGGTAAAAAAGAACCAATCAGAGATCAAGAACACAATAAATGAAATTAAAAATACACCTGATGGAATGAACAGCAGGACAGAAGAAGAGGAGAAACAAACTAATGACCTGGAAGTTAGAGTAAAGGAAAGTAACCAAACAGAGGAAAGAAGAGGAAAGACAATTATGCAAATTAAGAATAGTCTTAGGGAATTCAGAGACTCCATCAAGTATAGTTTGATCCAGCATAGGGTTCTCAACAGAAGACAGGGATAAAGAGGCAGAAAACTTATCTGGAAAAATAATAGCCAAAAACTTCCCTAATCTGGAGAAGGAAATAGATCCAGATCAGGAGGCACAGAAATCCCCCTGAAGGAGCTCTAAACCAAGACAAAAGGTAATTAAAATAGCAAAAAGTAGCAACAAAAAATTTTTCAAACACCAAGAAAAAAGATGACAATTACATATGAGGGAAACCCCATAAGACCATCAGTGGATTTTTTTTAGCAAAAACTATATGCCAGAAGGGGTGTCATGAGATATTGAGAATATTGAAAGGGAAAAACCTGCAGCCAAGAATAGTTTCACTCAGAATAGAAAAAGAGATGGTTTTTTCAAACAAACAAAAACTAAAGGAGTTTATGACCACTAAACCTACCAGAAAATATTAAAAGGGACTCTGAGTGGAATGGGAAGAATGTAAGTGAAAATATGAAATGTAGAAAACATAGAAGCAGCAAAAATGAATATTTCTGTAAAAAAAATCAGTAAAGGAACTCATAAAATAAAAGGATGTAAAATATAATACCATATACCTAAAACATGGGAGGGAGGAGAGTAAAGAATGGATTCAAATTTAAGTGACCATTAAGTTAATATAGCCTGCTATATGCAGCAGGTGTTGTATATACAAACCTAATGGTAACCACAAATCAAAAACCAATAAAAGACACACAAAGAATAAAGAGAAGGGGATCCAAGTATATCATTTAAAAAAGCCAACAAACCATGAAAGTGAGCAAGAAAGGATCAGGAAAAAATCTATAGAAACAACCACAAAACTAGTAACAAAATGGCAATAAATACAGATCAATCAATAAATACTTTGAATGTTCCAACTGAAAGACATAAGGTGACAACATGGATTTAAAAAAAAAAAAGACCCATCTATATGTTGCTTGCAAGAGACTCATAAGACTCATTTTATTTTATTTTTAGAAAGAAGGATGAGGAAGACAAAGAGGGAGAGGGAAAGAGAATCTTAGGCGGGCTTCATACCCAGAGTGGAGCCTGACTCAGGGCTTGATCTCACAACCCCGAGATTATTAGCTGAGCTAAAATCAAGAGTTGAATGCTTAACCAACTCAGCAACCTATGCACTTGTTTTAGACTGAAAGACACCTGCAGATGGAAATTGAGGGAATGAGGAAACACTTATCATGCAAATGGATACCAAAAGAAAGTCAAGGTAGCAGTACTTATATTGGACAAAACAGACTTTAAAACAAAGACTTTAACAAGAGACAAACATTAGAAGAACATTATAGAACATAACAAGAAGGACATTATATAATAATAAAGGGGACAGAGAAGGAAGATGGTGACTGTCAGGAAAACCTTAGGTTCACCTCATCCCATGAATAAAGCTAGATAACTATCACATTATCCTAAATACCCCAGAAATCAAACTGGAAACTGGCAGAACTACACAACTAAAGGAAGAGAAGAGGCCACATCAAAGAAGGTAGAAGTGTGGAGATGTGGTCTCGGAGAGAAACAGACCATGACTGCTGCAGTGGGGAAAGAACCACAGTCACAGAGAAGGGCAAGAGACAGACTCACACACAGGGGAACACATGGGGGAGATGAATCCCCATAGCAACCGGCTTGGAAAATGAGAGAGCCTGAATTTTGTGAGTTCCTGCAACCAGCAAGGCTTAAAGCCTAAAGTTTTAAAGGTTAGCACGCTTTAAAGGTCTGGGAGAGCTTGGAGGATGTTGGCTGCTCTTGGAGAAGAGGCGGGGAAAAGAGCCTGCAGAAATACAGCATGGAAACAGCAATCAGAAGAGCACCACAGTGGGGGAGGTTATCTGCCCATCTCAGAGTGTGTCCCAAAGAAGCAGCATTCATGGAGAGGACCCTCCTGGAATAAAGGAACTGGCAGATACCATTTCCCTCCCCACTCCACCCCCAGAATAAACACAGAGGCACTTGTAGAAACCAGCACAGTGTGGGCACTTGCCACCTAACTGGCTTGCACCAAACCCCTCCCCCATCCCCATGCTGTGGTGGTGTTGTCCTTCCTAGTCATTTTTGCCTCAGTCCCAGCTTGGTAGGCCCCATACCTCATAAGACCAACCCAAACCCCTGCCAATACTGGGTCTCCCAACCTGGGAGTTTTACTAGGTCTTGGTTCTGGCCACAGTGACAGGTCTCAGTTCACAAGCAGACCAGAGCACATCAAGTTAAAATGTACCACATTCAGGCCAGAAACCAAATGCCCCCAACAGGCAAACAGAGCCTCTGCAGGTGACTGGCCTGAAGGATAAAGCAGCTATGTAGCAAACACTGGAGACACTCCAGGAACTGCCAGTCCTTGGGGGACAGGGGACACTACACTGCAGGGCACTATAGGACCTCTTCCTCATAAAACCATTATTCTCAAGAACTGGAGATATAGCTCTCCTAACACAGAGAAACAGGCACAAAGACTAGACAAAATGAGAAGACAGAGGAATTTGTCCCAAATGAAAGAACAAGACAAGGCCACAGCCAGAGATCAAAGTGAAACATATAAGAACATGCCTGATGAAGAACTTATTTTTTAAAAGATTTATTTATTTGAGAAAGCAAGCGAGCACACATGAGTGTGCAAGCATGCATGTGGGGAAGGGGCAGAAGGAGAGGGAAATGTAAAGAATCTTGAGACTCCCCACTGAGTGGGGAGCCCAATATGGGCTCAGTCTCATGACCCCAAAATCACAACATGAGCTGAAATGAAGAGTTGGATGCTCAAATGACTGAGCCACCAAGGCACCCCTTCTGAAGGAGAATTTAAAGCAAGGATCTAAAGGATATTCAATGAACTTGAGAAAAGAGTAGAAGACATTAGTGAGACTAGTACATGGAGATAAAGAATAACATAGAGATAAAGGGTTCAAAAAACAAAATGAGAAGCATGCTTGATGAAATCAACGCAGGCTGGAAGAAGAAGATAAATGAATCAATGACCTAGAAGAAAGAGTATGGAAAATAATAAAGCTGAACAAAGGAGAGAAAAAGATTCATGCACAACAAGAATAAACTTAGAGAGCTCAGGGACTCCATCAAACACAATAACATTTATATTATAGGAGTCCCAGAAGAAGAGAGAGAAAAGGAGGCAGATAATTTATTTGAAGAAATGGCTGAAAAGTTCCCTAATCTGGGGAAGGAAACAGATCCAGATACAGGAAGTACAGAGAGCCCCCAACAAAATCAACAAAAGCAGATTCACACCAAAACATATTGTAATTAAAATGGCAAAATATAGTGAATAAAGAAAAAATATTAAAAGTGTCAAGATAGACTCAACTATAGAAAACAAATTGAGGGTTGCTGGAGGGAAGGTGGGCAGAGAGAATGGGCTAAATGGATTATGGGCATTAAGGAGGGCACTTGTTGTGATGAGCACTGGGTGTTATTTAGTGATGAATCACTAAATTCAACCCCTGAAACTAATATTACACTATATGTTAACCAACTACAATTTAAATAAAAACTTGAAACAAACAAGCAAACAAAAAGCAGCAAGACAAAAGAAGACAGTTACATATAAAGGAACCATCACAAGGGTATCAGCAGATTTTTCAGCAGAAACTTTCCCAGCGAGAAAGAAGTGGCATGATATATTTAAAATGCTGAAAGGGAAAAACCTGCAGCCAAAAATACTCTACCTAGTAACACTTTCATTCAGAAAAAAAGAAATAAAGAGTTTTTCAGACAAACAAAAACTAAAGGAGTTCATGACCACTAAACCAGCCTTGCAAGAAATATTAAAGGAGACTCTTTGAGTGGAACAGAAAGACCAAAAAAATAAATAAATAAAAGAGAGAGAGAGAGAGAGAGAGAGATAGTATGAAGGTAGGAAAAACAAAAGCTGTAAAAATAAATATTTCTGTAAAAAAAATCAGTCGAGGAACTCATAAAATAAAAGGATATGAAATATGACACCATATATACCTAAAACATGGGGAGGAGATGAGTAAAGAATGGGTTTAAACTTAAACACCATCTATTTAATACAGTCTGCTCATGCAGATGTTATATACAAATCTAATGGTAACCACAAGTCAAAAACCACTAATAAATATGCAAGTAATAAATAGAAAGAAATCCAAATATATCACTAAAGAAAACCAGCAAACCATGAAAGAGTGAAAGACAATAAAGGATCAGAGGAAGTCTTCAGAAACAACAGTAAAACAAGCAATAAAAGAGCAATAAATAAATATCTGCCAATAATTAGTTTGAATGTAAATATAATAATTACTCCACTAAAAAGACATAGGGTGACAGAATGAATTAAAAAAATAAGATCCATCTATATGTTGCCTATAAGAGACTCATTTTAGACCAAGAGACACCTGCCAATTGAAAGTGAAGGGATGAAGAAACATTATGAAAATAGATATAAAAAGAAAGCCAAAGTAGCAATACTTATATCAGACAAAATAGACTAAAACAAAGACTGCAAATTGGAGTGATGCAGTGGCTCAGTAGGTTAAGTGTCTGACTCTTGATTTCTGCTCAGGTCATGATCTCAGAATTGTGGGATTGAGCCCTATGTGTTGGGTATTGAGCCTGCTTGAAAGTCTCTCTCCCTCTCCTGTTCTCTCTAAAAACAAAAAACAAAAAGTAAAACAAAACCCAAAGACTCAAATGAGAGACAAAGATGACACTATATAATAAAGGGGACAATCCAACAAGAAGATATAACAATTGTAAATATTTATGCACCCCACATGGGAGCACCCAAATACATAAAAACAATAACAAACATAAAGAAACTAATTGCTAATAATACAATAGAGGGAGGGAACTTAACACCTCACTTACATCAATGCACAAATCATCTAAGCAGAAAATCAACAAGGAAACAGTGGCTTTGAATGAGACACTGGACCAGATGGATTTAACAGATATATTCAGAACATTCCATTCTACAAAGCAGTATACATTCTTTACAAGTGCACATGAAACATACTCCAGAACAGATTACATACTAGACCACAAATGAAGCCTCAGAAAATTCAAGAAGATCAAAGTCATATCATGCATCTTTTCTGACCATGACACTATGAAACCAGAAGTCAACCATAAGAAAAAAAATCTGGAAAGACCACAAATACACGAAGGTTAGACAACATGCTACTAAATAATGAATGGGTCAACTGGAAAATAAAAGGAAAAAAATACATGAAAATGAATGAAAATGAAAACAATGGTTCAAAACCTTTCGGACACATTCCTCAACTTCATAAAATCTATCTATGAAAAATCCACAGTGGCTATCATTCTCAGTGGGGAAAAGCTGACAGCCTTCCCACTGAGATAGGAACAAGACAAGGATGCCCACTCTCGCCACTGTTGTTCAACTAGAAGTCCTAGAAACAGCAATCAGACAACAAGTATTCAAATTGGCAAAGAAGAAGTCAAACTATCTCTCTTTGAAGATGACATGATACTTTATATGGAAAACCCAAAAGACTCCACCCCCAAACTACCAGAACTCATTCAGCAATTCAGTAATGCGGCAGGATACAAAATCAATGCACAGAAATCAGTTGCTTTCTTACAATTTTCTAACAATTAAAATATAAAAAAGGGAAATTGGACAATTCATTCCATTTACTACAGCACCAAAACCCAAAAGATATCTTGGAATAAACCTAACCAAAGAAGTAAAGGATCTGTACTCGGGGAACTACGGAACACTCATGAAAGAAACTGAAGAAGACACAAAAAGATGGAAAAAACATTCCATGCTCACGAATTGGAAAAATAAGCATCTATACTGCCCAGAGCAATCTATACTCTCAATGCCATCCCAAACAAAATTCCACCAGTGTTTTTCAAAGTGCTGGAACAAACGATCCTAAAATTTGTTTGGAACCAGAAAAGACCCCAAATTGCTAAGAAAATGTTGCAAAAGTAAAACAAAGCTGCAGGCATTGTGTTACCTGATTTCAAGCTTTATTACAAAGCTGTGATCACCAAGACAGCATGGCACTGGCCCCAAAACAGACACATATACGAAGTAGAGAGTCCAGATATGGACCCACAACTCTATGGTCAAATAATCTTCGACAAAGCAGGAAAAAATATCCAGTGGAAAAAAGACAGTCTCTTCAATAAATGGTGCTGGGGAAATTGGACAGCTACATATAGAAGAATGAAATTCGACTCTTCTCTTACACCATACACAAAGTTAAACTTGAAATGGATGAAAGACCTCAACATGAGGCAGGAATCTATAAAATCCTGGAGGAGAACATAGGCAATAACATCTTTGACATCGGCCACAGAAAATTCTTTCAAGACATGTCTCCAAAGACAAAGGAAACAAAAGTGAAAATGAATTTTGGGGTCTTGTCAAAATAAAAAGCTTCTGCACAGCAAAGGAAACAGTCAACAAAACAAAGAGGCAACCCACGGAATGGGAGAAGATATTCGCAAATGACAGTACAGAAAAAGGACTGATATCCAAGATCTGTAAAGAACTCTTCAAACTGAACAGCCAAAAAAAATGATGATCACATTAAAAAATGGGCAGAAGACACAAACAGATGCTTCTCCAAAGAAGACATACAAATGGCTAACAGACACATGAAAAAATGTTCATCATCATTAGCCATCAGGGAAATTCAAATCAAAACCACACTGAGGAGCACTTGGGTGGCTCAGCTGTTAGGCATCTGTCTTCAGTTCAGGTCATGATCCTGGAGTCCCAGGTTCAAGCCCTGCATCGGGCTACCTGTTCGACAGGAAGCCTGCTTCTCCCCTCTCACGCCTCTGGTTGTTTTCCCTCTCTAGCTGTGTTTCTCTCTGTCAAATAAATAACATCTTAAAAAAACAAACAAACAAACAAACAAACCACATTGAGATACCACTTTAAACCAGTTAGAATGACCAAAATTAACAGGACAGGAAACAACAAGTGTTGGAGAGGATGTGGAGAAAGGGGAACCCTCTTACACTGGAATGCAAACTGGTGCAGCCACTTTGGAAACAGTGTGGAGATTCCTTAAAAAATTAAAAATAGAGCTACCCTGTGACCCTGCAATTGCACTACTGGTATTTACCCCAAAGATACAGATGTAGTGAAAAGAAGGGCCATATGTACCCCAGTGTTCATAGCAGCAATGGCCACAATTGCGAAACTGTGGAAAGAGCCAAGATGCCTTTCAACAGATGAATGGAGAAAGAAGATATGGTCCATATACACAAAGGAATATTTCACCTCCATCAGAAAGGATGAATACCCAACTTTTTCATCAACATGGACGGGACTGGAGGAGATTATGCTGAGTGAAATAAACCAAGCAGAGAAAGTCAATTATCATATGGTTTCACTTATATGTGGAGCATAAGGAGTAATGTGGAGGACATTAGGAGAAGGAAAGGAAATGTGAATTGGTGTAAATCAGAGGGGGAGATGAAGCATGAGAGACTATGGACTCTGAGAAACAAACAGGGTTCTGGAAGGGAGGAGGGTTAGAGATGGTAAAGTCTGGTGGTGGGTATTAAGGAGGGCACGTACGGCAGGGAGCACTGGGTGTGGTGCATAAACAATGACTCTTGGAACACTGAAAAATAAAAATAAATTATTAAGTTCAAAAATAATAATTAAAAAAATACCCCCCCCCCAATAAAACCTTTGGAACATAGTGGAAGTTCTAAAAGCAAAGTTTATAGCAGCACAGGCCTACCCCAAGAAGCAAAAAACAAAACAAAAACAAAACCAAAAAACCTCAAATACCCTAACCCTACACCTAAAGGAGCTACAAAAACAACAAAATGCAAACCAAGCAAAAGGAAGGAAATACTAAAGATTGGAGCCAAAATTAAAAAATAGAACACTCATCAATGAAACCAGAAGGTAGTTCTTTGAAAAGGCCAATAAAATTGATAAACCTATAGCAAGACTCATTAAGGAAAAAAAAAAAGACCTAAATAAACAAAATTACTAATGAAAGAGGAGAAATAACAATCAATACCATAGAAATACAACTATAAGAGAATATTATGAAAACCTATATGCTAACAAATTGGACAACTTAGAAGAAATGGATAAATTCCTAGAAACATAAAACCAGCAAAACTAAAGCAGGAAGAAATAGAAAATTTAAACAGACCAATCACCAGGAATGAATTGGATCAGTAATCAAAAAACTCCCAAAAAACAAAAGTCCAGGACCAGAAGCCTTCACAGGCAAATTGTACCAAGCATTTAAAAAAGAACATTGGGGTCCATATGGCTCTTCTTTCACTTAAACACTCAGCAGTGCAGTTGCCGGGTCACAGGGTAGCTCTATTTTTAATTTTTTTGAGGAACTTCCACACTGTTTTCCAAAGTGGCTGCACCAACTTGCAGTGCCACCAACCATGTAAGAGGAAGGTTCCGCTTTCTCCACGTCCTCTCCAACATTTGTCGCTTCTTGCCTGATGTAGATTACTAGAACATGAATGCATAAAAGTAAAGACATTTGCTATACTTTTCAAGAAAAAAATTTGTAAAAAGACTTATACCCATTCTTCTCAAACTACTCCAAAAAACACAAGAGGAAGGAAAACTTCCAAATGCATTGTATGAGGCCAGTATCATCCTGATACCAAAATCTGATAAAGGCACCGCAAAAAAGGAGAACTACAGGCCAATATCTCTCATGAATAGATGCAAAACTCCCTCACAAAATATTAGCAAGCCAAATCCAATAGTATAATTAAAAAATCAGGGGGAGGGGCACCTGAGTGGCTCAGGCAGTTAAGTGTCTGCCTTCAGCTTGGGTTATTATCCCAGGGTCCTGGGATTGAGCCCAGTGTTGGGCTCCTTGCATAGCAGGGAGCCTGCTTCTCCCCCACCTTCTTCCCCCCCCCCTCATTCTCTCTCTCTCTCCCTCTCAAGTAAATACATAAATTCTTTATTAAAAAGGAAAAAAATAAAGCTTTAAAAAAATTGGAGGTGCCTGGGTAGCTCAGTCAGTTAACTGTCTGCCTTTGGCTCAGGTCATGATCCCAGCACCCTGGGATCAAGCCCTACATTGGGCTCCCTGCTCAGTGGGGAATCTGCTTCTCCCTCCCCCTGCTCTTGCACAGAAGGTGAAATTTAGAAAGTAATCCCCCCACCAAAAAATAAAACAATCCCATTTACATTGTGCCTAAAAAATATCTAGTAATAAACTTAACCAAAAAGGTGACATACCTGTACTCTAAAATTAACTATAAAACACTGATGAAAGAAATTCCAAAGAAATGGAAAGACATTTATGTTCATCAACTGGAAGAACAAATATTTTTAAAATGTCTACTGCCTAAAGCAACCTACACATTTAATGCAATCACTATCAAAATACCAACCCATTTTTCACAGAATTAGAACAATCCTAAAATCTGTATGAAACCACAAAACACCCTGAATAGCTAAAAGCAATCCTGAAAAAGAAAACAAAACTGGAGGTATCACAATTCCAGATTTCAAGTCATATTACAAAGCAGTAGTAATTTAAGCAGTATGTTACTGGCATAAAAACAGAAACATAGATCCACAGAACAGAAGAGAAATTAGCCAACAATTATATGGTTAATTATTCTTTGACAAAACAGGAAATAATATCCAAAAGGAAAAAGTCAGTCTCTTCAACAAACAGTGCTGGGAAAACTGGACAGCCACGTGCATAAGACTGAAACTGGATCATTTTCACCATACGCAAAAATAAAATGGATTAAAGACCTAAATATGAGACCTGAAACCATAAAAATCCTTGAAGAAAGCAGAGGCAGCAATCTCTGACATTGGTCATAGCAACATTTTTCTAGATAGGCTCCTGAGGCAAGGGAAATAAAAGCAAAAGTAAACTCTTGGGACCAGATCAAACTAAAAAGCTTCTGCACAACAAAGTAAACAATCGACCTAAAAGGCAACCTATGAAATGGGAGGAGATATTTGTAAGTGACATATCTGATAAAGAATTAGTATCCAAAATATATAAAGAACTCATAAAATGGGGCACCTGGGTGGCTCATTAGGTTAAGTGTCTGCCTTTGGCTCAGGTCATGATCCCTCGATATGGGATCGAGTCCCATATCGGGTTCTCTGCTCAATGGGGAGCCTGCTTCTTCCTCTCTTTCTGCCTGCTACTCCCCCTGCTTGTGTTCTCTCTCTAATAAATAAATCAAATCTTAAAAAAAAAGAAATACAACTCAATACCCCAAAAAACAACTAAAAAATGGGCAGAAGATATGAAGAGACATTTCTCCAAAGAAGACAGATGGCTAATAGACACATGAAAAGATGCTCAACATCACTTATCATCAGAGAAATGCAAAAAGCCCACAAAAACAAAAAGCCCCGTAATGAGACCTTAAACCTGTTAAAATGACTAAAATCAAAAAACACAGAAAGAACAAGTGTTGGCAAAGATGTGGAGAAAGGGGAAACCTCTTGTATAGTTGGTGAAAATGCAAACTGGTGCAACCACTATGGAAAACAGCATGGAGATTGCTCAGAAAGTTAAAAATAGAACTACCCTATGATCCAGTAATCACACTACTGGGTGTTTATCCCCCTAAATCATAAATACAAAAACACTAATTCAAAGGGAGACATGCACCCCTCTGTTTATTGCAGCACTATGTACAATAGCCAAACTATGGAAGCAGCCCAGGTGTCCATCAATAGATGGATGGATACACACACACACACACACACACACACACACACACACACACCCCAAGGAATATTATTTAGCCATAAAAAGGATGAAATCTTGCCATTTGCAACAACATGGATATAGCCAGTGAGTATAATGTGAAGTGAAATAAGTCAGAGAAAAACAAATATCATATGTTGTTACCCCATGTGGAATTTAGGAAACAAACAAGCACAGGTAAAAAAGAGATAAATAAAAAAACAGACTCTTAAGTATAGAAAACAAACTGATGGTTACTAGAGGGACGTGGGTGGGAGGATGGGGGAGACCGGGAATGAGGATTAAAAAATACACTCATGATAAAACAAAATGATAAAAAATTAAAAATATAACAAAAGAAAAGAAAGGAATTACCAGGAGCTTTCATGATTCAGAATTCACTTTCTTTAGCAAGGTCCTATTTCCATAGTTAGGAGTAAATGAACCTCTGATTAGAAATCTCTCTTTAACTCTTTAAGATATTATAGAATCCACTGACAAGACAATAGTTGCCCAACAAAAGTCTTTAGACTCTCTGACCAAAAGTTTTCTTGGAAATAGGATAGTCTTAATATCTTTTAGTTGAACAAAGAAGTATCTGTTCTGTGGTCAACATCACCTGCTACACCTGCATTAACACTTCTGGGGAAGGTGGAACTCAGTTACAAAAGAGCACTGAGCAAGGCACTAGGGTGACTCCTTCATCAGGGTCTTTAGTATCATGTTCCAAAGTGCACTCCAAACACTGGAAATTATCCTGCTTATTATAAGTAAAATAACTCCCTTTGCATTATATGCTCTCAGAAGCATTAAATGCATGTTTACAGCTGCTAACCAAGAAAATGATTTCCCTAACACTGGGACATCAGAAAAGCGATGAAGAGAATGGCCAGTTTAAAGGCTGTGAATGTAAAGCCATGACCAATGCATCTCACAGGGATTAAGCAAAAATGCCATGACTTAAGGACACCACACAAAGAACCAAGATAAGCCGCAAGCAATAGCTAAGAGTGGTGTTAATGCCTTAAATTTTGATCATCTCTCTCACTTAAACTGAATCTTTTATCAAAAGGGGAAGAAACACTGTTAAAAAGAAACAAGGGGCCCAAAAAGGAGTCACTTGTACTAACACCACTTTGCATAACCAAGACTTAATGTCTAACCTAAATGGAGTTTCAGCTTTCTCTGGGAATGTGGTCGCCCCCCCCCCGCCCCCCCCCGCCCCCGAAATGTAGTCTTAGCTATCAGTCTGGAATTTTCTGGTCAGCAACAATGATATAATTGGCCACATCCTTTTCCTGCTTACAAAAGCCTTCCATCTGGTACAGGTCCTTGGAGCTCCTTTCTATTTGCTAAAAATGGAATTCATGAGGTACTGAATAACACCAATTAGATCTTCAAATTTACTCAGTTGGACTTTTTTTTTTTTTTTTAAAGATTTTATTTATTTGACAGAGAGAAACACAGCGAGAGAGGGAACACAAGCAGGGGGAGTGAGAGAGGGAGAAGCAGGCTTCCCGCCAAGCAGGGAGCCCGATGTGGGACTTGATCCTGGGTCTCTGGGATCATGACCTGAGCCGAAGGCAGTTGCTTAACCAACTGAGCCACCCAAGCGCCCCTCAGTTGGACTTTTGTTATTTAACAGGTATTTCTCCTTCTTATTAGCTTGCATTGCCTTATGCATACAGTGAATCAACTCTGTAGGAATGGGATCCACCTCTAGATTCCACTGGTAACTTTTAGCCTTAGTGTGTATGTATGTATGTATGTATGTGTGTATATATATATATATACACACACACATATACACAGTTACTGCTTATACTATGTGTGACCATGGGACCACCTGAGAAACAAAGGTTCTTCCTGCCCTGCTCTTTCATCTTTTCTCTTCCTAAACATTTTCATGACCAGAACCAAGCTAGCAAATCCCAGTTCTGGCACCAATGAAAGGTTCCTATTGCCCAATTTTAGTGTTGGGGGGGGCGGTGTTTCCCCATACCACCAAACAATCCACTGACGTTAACTGAGTGTCCTACAATTAAACTCAATTCTGATACTATCTATCTGGAGATAGCATCATATTCCACAGATAAAGGGCTGAAGATTGCCCTTCACTTAAGGTGTTGTTACCTGACTGACCAGCTGTAAACCAGAAGTTTCTGCAACCCCCTGCTTGGGTTCAAATGATTTGCTAGAGTGGCTCAATAAACTCAAGAAGAACATTTTGCTTACTAGATCACTGGTTTATTATAAAAAGATAACTCAGGAACAGCCAGGTAGAAGATAAGCATAGGACAGATGATGGGGAAAAGATGCAGAGTTTTCAAGCCCTCTGTAAGCATGTGATTCTTCCCGTATCTCTGCATGTTCACCAGCCTGGAAACTCTCAAAACCTTTTGAGTTTTTATGGTGGGTTCATTGGATTGGTATGGCTGATTAAATCATTGAATATTGATGGTTGATTCAACTTTCCAGCCTTTCTCCCCTACTAGGGGCTGGAAGTTGGGGAGTGGAACTGAAATTTCCAATCCACTAATGAGATGGTATCCCTTGGCAACTACCCACCACCCTTCCGTGCAGTCCCAAAGGATCATATTAACATAACAAAAGATACCTGGATCATTCTCATCACTTAAAGAATTCCAAGAACTTTAGGAACTCTGTCAGAAACAGGACAAATATCAAATATATGGGTTTTTTCCAAATATATATTATAAATCACAGCAGCACAGTCATAGATTAATACAGCGTTCCAATGTGAGTCTGGTTATACTCTCATGAAAAATCAGTGATTTATGTATTTTTTGCTAAAGACTTTTTTTCCTAAAGATTTTATTTATTTATTTTATTTGAGAGATTGGGAGTGAGTGCAAGAGTGCACAAGCAGGGGGTAGGGACAGAGAGAGAGAGAGGGAGAGGCAGGAACCCTGCTGAGCAGGGATCCCAATGCAGGGCTCAATCCCAGGACCCCATGATCAGTACCTAAGCTACAGGCAGATGCTCAATCAACTGAGTCACCCAGGTGCCCCTTCTAAAGATTTCTAAAAAAATATATTTGTCATTCAGTAACTTTCCCTAAGAATAATAATTAAGATTCCGGATATTGAGAATTTTCTAAAATCAACCTTGGCACCTACTTTTAAGTCTAAATGTCTTAAAATGAAAAACACTATACACAATGAAAAACTAATTCTTTGTTTTTAATTTCTCATAAATTGTAAAAAGTTGCTTGCTTTTAAAGAACAAATATCTTTCATTAGTAAAACAACTGACTTTCCTGAATATATTTTCAGAATGTATCTTTGATTTCTAGTTGAACTAGACTGAGTCTTTGAATCAAGGCTTTGCATTTTTACATAGCAAGGTTTTTTTTTTTTTAAGATTTTATTTATTTATTTATTTGACACACAGAAAGAGAGAGAGAGATCACAGGTAGGCAGAGAGGCAGGCAGAGAGGGAAGCAGACTCCCTGCTGAGCAGAGAGCCCAATGTGGGGCTCAATTCCAGGACTCTGAGATCATGACCTGAGCTGAAAGCAGAGGCTTAACCCTCTGAGCCACCAAGGCGCCCCTTTACATAGCAACTTTGATGCATGTAAAAACTCTTCAGGAAAAACATAGCAGGTCATATATTTCTATTTAAAATGCTTTCGTTAAGAGGAGAATGAAATGTGGCTATTTATGAAGATTAAATGCACTGTTGTTCTATTGCAAACTTATGGCATGGTTCTGTTTATATATGTTTTGAGTATTAGGAGTTAGGTCTAAGAAAGTAATTTGGTAAACAAAGTGCCTCCAGCTCTCAGATAGCCAATTACATTTAAACATTTTGTGTAATGAATTCACAGGTACTGTTAGGACCTATAGAAATGGAAAGCTTATGTGATGATCACGTTTGAGGCATTCCTTTATGTAACAAACACCTAATTTTGTGTTATGTCTCCTTAAGAATTCTGTCAACATAAGGCGCCTGGGTGGCTCAGTTGGTTAAGCAACTGCCTTCAGCTCAGGTCATGATCCTGGAGACCCTGGATAGAGTCCCATATCAGGCTCCCTGCTAGGCCGGAAGCCTGTTTCTCCCTCTCTCACTCCCCCCTTGCTTGTGTTCCTTCTCTGGCTGAGTTTCTCTCTGTCAAATAAATAAAATCTTAAAAAAAAAAAAAAAAAAAAAAAAGAATTCTGTCAACATAAAAACATGATAAACCTCTCAATTACCAAGAAACAGATTAAGGTGGGAGAGTGAAAATAACACTCTCTGCAGAAATAACAGCAACTCAGAAAACAGGCATCCAAATCCAACTACAATAATGAAAGCAGAGATTTTGATTCTTTGAGTGATCAAGTTCCTGCTTCACAACAGATTAGAAGTGGCAAATTAGGGGCGCCTGGGTGGCTCAGTTGGTTAGGCGACTGCCTTCGGCTCAGGTCATGATCCTGGGGACACCAGATTGAGCCCCGCATCGGGCTCCCTGCTCCACGGGAAGCCTGCTTCTCCCTCTCTCACTCCCCTTGTTTGTGTTCCCTCTCTGGCTGTGTTTCTCTCTGTCAAATAAATAAAATCTTTAAAAAAAAAAAAGTGGCAAATTAAAATCAAGGAAGAGATCAAACATTCAAAAACACAGCAAAATGGAATCACTTAATGTAGAAACATTTGGTAGTGTTGGTGAAGGTCACTGAGAAAACATCAGTTGACCTATGAGTGGGACCTGGTCAGTGAGAGGCTCTTCACTCCCTCCCCTATTGGAATGTGGGTTCCATTTGCCTTTCCCACTCCCAGAGGATGTTCCAAGGACATAGCCTTGAGATAGTGCTGTGATGTTGAGAACATATGCAGGTATATGTGACTGAACCTAGTTAAAGAAAACCTCTATATAAACTTTTAAGATTTGGCAGGTGGGTGTAGGAATCCACTCTTCTGGCTAGGCAGCAGCCCAAGACAAGATTTGTATGTAAATTCCCTTTGGTGATTAAAATTGCCACCTACCAACTTGGAGTGGCTTGCCTTTTTCTTTAGTCTATCTCCTCAGTACAGGGGTCATTTTCAGATTTCACCCAGGAACCTCCCAAGGTGGTTGCCAACCAACAGGTAATGCCAGGTCTACAAGTCTAAATACTGCAAACATCAGTGTGTCTGCTACACAAGGATGACATGCTGGCAGCCCTACCAATTAAAAGTTAGTACACAAGGCTAACTAATAATTACTTCAACTCAGAATAATTATTCATTTTACTAAAAATTATTCTATATATGTTGGAAGATGGCACAGAAGCACACATTTAAAAAGGTGTATCCAAAGTTGATAAGGTTTAGGATATTAAAAAAAAATTCTGTAAGCTGATATATAAGGCCTTCAAACAAAGTACTCACATGTGTGGAAAGAAAGAAATAACTTATTCCTTAAAGGTGTCTAATAGATAAGGAAACATTATATCATTTACAAAAAAATAAGTAGTAAAGTACAATAGAGAAAAACTTGTGGTCCTTGGCTTGTATAACTACTCTAAGTTTTCTTGATTATATGAACTTTTTGGAAGCACCCTAAAGATCATAAAACATATTTCTTAAATTTTAAATAAAAATTTAACAGAACTATCTTGGAACATTAAATAAAAGCAGAAAAATCTTGCCAGTGTTATTTCTTAGGTAGAACAGCTGACAGTTGAAGTGATTTGAGGAAGGGAAAGAGGAGAACCAAGATTTTCATGCCTTCCCCACCCCCTTTTTTTTTGGTCATTCTGCACTTTCTCCCTACCACTATGCCTTAGACCTCTGGAAGCCCATAAGCGTAACAAAGGACTGGCAGTTTCTGCCCCACAGCTATGACTTGAAGTTTCAAAGTCATCGGCATAATTCCTACCACCATGGCTCCAAGCACTACCTAAAACTAGTTCACTTGCTTATTATTTAACTTCTCCAGTGACCCTCAAGAGTAAACACTATCAGAAACTCTATTCTTGTTCACTTATTTTAAGCCCAGTACTTAGAATGATACCTGGCTCGAAAATAATTTATAAATAAGTTATCTAGTTCCCAAGTCAGAAATATAGAATCATGCTTAATTCCTTCTTTACCTCCATATTCAAATTAACCATCAAACCCTACAGTTATTAAATTCTTATTTCTTGACTTTGCCTACTTCTCTCCAGTCTGCAATTCTTATCTAATTTGCCTACATTACCAGCCTATATTACTTCAACTAACTGGTTTCTCTTTTGTTGTGCTCCCCTTCAATATGCAGAGATACGCAATCTTTCTAAAATACTTATCATGTTACTCATCTATTTAAAATATATTCACTTCCCATGGTCTTTAATGTAAAATCCAGACTCCTTAACACAACATACAGGTCTCTTCATGATTGGAATCCTGTTTTACAGCCTTATCTTTACTTGCTCCATTATTATACTGAAAGATTTGCAGTTTCCTGATGGGTTATATCCTCTGTCACCTTGGTGCCTATCTACATACTGCCCTTCTTCATGCATCTTCATCTTGGAATGGTTAACTCCTACTCATACTTCAGAATGTGGTTTAGCCACCTTCCCAAACAGCTCTCCCTGACCAGTCCTCCACCTGCCCTCCTGACAAAGCTGGTTTAGATGCTCCTTCATACTCTCCTAGAACAATGTATTTGCTTGATTTCCTCCTCTAGCCTTTAAGTTCCTTAAGAGTAAGAACTGTGGCTCATTTACCTTTGCCTCTCCAGTGCCTGGTATGTTTGTATTTATTAAATGAATTAATACATTTTAGTGACCAACTTCATTCCAATTTAGGAACATAATATTGTAATCTCACTTCATTTTTATCATCTAGAGCTCTGCATCTCAGAAATATTAAGTTTACACTACAGCAAAAACTAGTGATGTACTGTATGGTGACTAACATAATAAAAAAAAGAAATATTAAGTTTATTGTATCATCCTTTGACCAAAAACTACTTTCGTTCCAGTGCTCTCACACTTATGAGTAAAAGAAAGCTTCCTTTATTCTGCATTCAGCGTAAACATGTCAACAACTTACTCTGAAGTAGTTAAGGGGAGGATAAGATTTTTTTTACTGTACTTAAAACTAAAACAACAACAACAACACACACACACACACACACACACACACAAAACAAAACACCTGCCAATTCTTTTCAGATATGTGCTTTATTTATGATGAATGTAAAGTATGGCTAAGTATGACTTTGAGGTTGGCAGAGCTAGATCAGATCTATGGGGTGAGCCTGTCACTTCTGGGTCACATTACTAGATATCTCTAGTTGGATTTGTCACAGGAACCATGGTCTCAACATACCCAAAACTGATAGAAAATTTTTCCTATTGAACCTGCAAGGATCACAGGCTTGCCAACTGCCTAGTCTCTTGACCAGAAACTTGTAGTTATCCTAGGATCATCCCTCTATGGACACACTCCATATCCAATCACTAATCAAATTATCTTGAGTTATCTACTTAACTCACATGTTCACCTCCTTGCATTCCTCACTGCCACAGTCTTATTTCAGATCTGCATCCTGAACCTAGCTCAAATTAGCTCTAAATTGATAATCATGCCTCCAAATTTGCCTCCCCCCCCACACTGAAGGATTTGTGCATGATAAACAAATGGCTCATTAAATACTGAACCATCTATCTACTCTAGTGATTTCCAAGCTAGTGTTTGTGATCTGCCAATTTTGTGTGAGGGTTTTAGTTTGATTTTTAATAAATATCTTAGATTATATGGATGACCATTTATAATGGCATTGATGTCAAGCAATATTCCTTTTAATGACTAAAGTTAAGTAGGCAAATTTAATATATAAATGATGCATTTGAGGGGCATCTGGGTGGCATAGTTGGTAAGGCAACAGACTTGGTTTCTTCCCATTTGTGGTCTTGGGGTCATGGGATTGAGCCCTGTATTGGGCTCCATGCTCAGCACAAAGTTTGCTTGAGACTCTCTCTGCCCCTCCCTTTTGTTCTTTCTCAGAAATAAATACATTTTAAAAAATAAATAAATGATGCATTTGTCCCTGATGAAAGGCAAGTGCTCTATAGAGCTACTGTTGTAGGAAAATGAGTCCTCTATCCCATGATTGGAATACAAAAGACCATACTTCATTAATGATTACTACAAAATTCACACTGATGCATTACAGTTTCTGCAAAACATCTAGTGTTTAATGTCATAAATTTGAGTTCCACCATTCCTATAGTTTTGTTTGCATTTATTTTTACTTTTTAGTTGTATAAAGCTCTAAGAACAGGTAGTTATAACTGGTATGTAAGTATTTACAAACTTAAGACAACATACATAGCTTAAGTCAATACTGAATGGCCGTGAGAACTTTTTTCTTTAAAAATGTTTGAGATATAGGTGGTACCTGGGTGGCTCTGTTGGTTAAGCAACTCTCTTTGGCTCAGGACATGATCCCGGAGACCGGGGATCAAGCCCCGCATTGGGTGCCCTGCTTCGCGGGAAACCTGCTTCTCCCTCTCTCACCCCCCCTGCTTGTGTTCCCTCTCTGGCTGTGTTTCTCTCTGTCAAACAAATAAAATCTTTAAAAAAAAAATGTTTGAGATATAAAATTGGAGAAATGAGGATATACTCATCGAAGGATACACAATAATAGCTTGAAATTACACATTTTCTGAACCATAGTTTAAATTGCCTTCTTAGGTCATTACCACACAATTCTTTGTGAGAGGAATGGAGGCTGTTCTGTTTACTCTGGTTGCAAAACAAATTATCCCCAAATGTAGCAGCATAAAACAATCCTTTATTATGCTCATAAATTCTGTGGGGTAGGAATTTAGACACAACACAGTCACAACATCTTGTCTCTGCTCCAAGAAGTTTAGGTTTCAAGTAGAAGACTTGATGTCTAGGGGCTAGAATCCTCTGACAGTTCCTTTATTCACACATCTAGAAGGTGATGCTACCTGTTGATTAGGTGCCTCAGTTCCTTCCCACATAGACATCTCCATGCCACCTCTCTTTGTGGGCTAGTTTTTGGCTTCCTTAGAATGTTAAGTAAGTTCCAAGGGCAAGTGAAAGAGAAAACTAGGCAAACACTGTCTGTATTGTATACTTTATGAGCTATACTTAGAAATCATGTATTTGTTAAAATCACTCAACCCCAATGGAACAGAATGAAAAGCTCAGAAATGAACTTATGCATATACAGTCAACTAATATTTGACAAGGGATCCAAAAATACTGAATGGAAAAAAAATAGCTTCTTGAATAAATGCTGCTGGGAAGACTGGATATTCACATATAAAAAATTAAACTAGACTTCTATCTTACACCACTCACAAAATTTACCTTGAAACAGATTAAAGACTTAAATATAAGACCTGAAAACATAAAACTCCTAGAAGAAAATACAGAAAAAGTGTTCTTTGACATGGGTCTTGGCAATGATTTATTTTTTTTTGATAGGACACCTAAGTATAAGCAACAAAATAAAAAAAAAAAAACAAGTGGGACTATATCAAACAAAAAACTGAGGCCATTATGCTAGCTGAAAGAAGTCAGAGAAAGACAAATACAAAATGATCTCACTTATATGGGAACTCTTAAACAAACTCATGGAAAAAGATCAGATTTTTTGGTTACCAGAGGTGAAGGGCAGGAGGAGGAATTGGATAAAGGTATAAACTTTCAATTATAAGATAAATAAATACTAGAGGTATAACATACAACAGGATGACCATAGCTAATACTGCTGTATGATATGTATAAAAGAGTACAAATCCTAAGATAAGATTTAAGAGTTCTCATCTGAAGGAAAAATACTTTCTTTTTTGTATCAATAGATGACGCTAACTTGAAGTAGTAATTTCCCAACTTATATAAGCCAAATCATTATGCTATATACCTTAAACTTATACAGTTTTGTAGTAATAGACATAATAGACATATGTAGTAGACATACAGTGTATGTCTATTATATCTTAATAAAACCAGGGGAAAAAGAGAGTCACTAAGGACAGCTTATGTTCAAAGGGAAGTGTCTTAGTCTGTTGTGGTTGCTACAATAAAATACTACAGATTGGATGGTTTATAAACAACAAATAATAAACATTAAACATTTATTTCTCACTGTTCTACAGGCTGGAAATCACAGCAGGGGGCCAATGTGATGGAGTAAGTGTACCCACTCATTGTACCCTCACATGACTGGAAGGCCCAGGGAGCTCTCTGGAGCCTCTTTTATAAGGGCATTAATATACCAAATTCTCCAACCAAAAGATGTAGAATGGCTGAATGGGTTAAAAAAACAACAACCCCAAATATGACCCATTTACATACTGTTTACAGCAAGTCAGATGTAAAGACATACACAGACTGAAAATGAGAAGAAAAAGATATTCAAATGGAAACAGAAAGCTGGGGTGGATACACTTTTTTGTAAATTTTTAAAAGATTTTATTTGTCAGAGAGAGCACAAGTGGGGAAGGGAGGTGCAGCAGGCAGAGAGAGAAGTGAGTTTCTCGCTGAGCAAGGAGCTTGATGTGGGACTCAATCTCAGGACCCTGGGATCATGACCTGAGCTGAAAAGGAGATGCCTGAGCCACCCAGACATCCCCAGATACACTTTTAATAGACAAAATAGACTTTATTAAAGACTAATAAGAGATAAAGAAGGGCATTACATAATCAAAGCAGGGGTTAATCCAACAGGAGGATATAATATTTGTAAATATGTATGCATATATGTAAATATATTAGCAGCACTTAAATATATAAAGCAAATATTAACATATCTAAAGGTAGACACAGCAATACAGTAATAGTAGGGGACTTTAATACCCTGTTTATATCAATGGATAAATCATCCAGACAGAAAAATCAAGGAAACATTGGCTTTAAATGACATGTTAGACCAGATGAACTTAACAGATATATACAGAATAGAACATCCAAAAGCAACAGAATACATGTTCTTCTCAAGTACAGATGGACCATTCATTTTCAGGACAGATCATATGTTAGGCCACAAAACACATCTTAAATTTAAAAAGACTGAAGTCATACCAAGCATATTTTCTGATAATAGTGGTATAAAACTAGAAATCAATTACAAGTAGAAAATGGAAAAATTCATAAATATGTGGAGGTTAAACAACATGCCACCCCAAAAAATCAATGGATCAAAGGAAAAATCAAAAGAAATAAAAATATCTTGACTGTACAGTAAAGGAAACCATCAACAAAATGAAAAGCAATCTACTGAATGGGAGAAGAGATCTGCAAATGATATATCCAATAAAGTGTTAATTCAAAATATAGTCCTGCATCTAACACCAAAACAAAACATGTTTTAAAAATGGGCAGAGGACCTAAATAGACATATTTCCAAAGAAGACATACAGATGGTCAAAATGAAAAGATGTTCAACATCACTAATCATCAGGGAGATGCAAATCAAAACCACAATGAGCTAGCACCTCACACCTGTCTGAATGGCCAGTGTCAAAAGACAGTAACAAGTATTGGTAAGGATGTGGAGAAAAGGGAAAAAAGGAACCCTTAGTGCACTGTTGGTGGAATGTAAACTGGCATAGCCATTATGTAAAACAATATGGAGATTCCTGAAAAAATTAAAAATAAAAATATCATACAATTCAGCAGTTCCACTTCTGAGTATTTACCTAAAGAAAAAATGAAAACACTAGTCTAAAAAGATATATGCACCTCTATGTTAACTATAGCATTATTTACAATAATCAAGATATGGAAGTGGCCCAAGTGTCCATCAATAAATTAATAGATAAAGGTGTGGTATATATCTATACATACACACACACACACACACACACACACACATATAGATATACATACACACACACACAATGGAATATTACTCGGCCATAAAAAGAATGAAATCCTGCCATTTGTGACAACATGGGTGAACCTAGAGGGTATTATGCTAAGTGAAATAAGTCAGACTGAGAAAGACAAATACTATTTCACTTATATGTAGAATGAAAAAAAAACCAGAAACAGACTCAAATACAGAGAATAAACTGGTGGTTGCTGGGATGGGCAAAATAGGCAAAGGGGATTAAGAGGTACTAGCTTCCAGGGCGCCTGGGTGGCTCAGTTGGTTGGGCAACTGCCTTCGGCTCAGGTCATGATCCTGGAGACCCAGGATCAAGTCCCACATCGGGCTTGCTGCTCGGTGGGAAGCCTGCTTCTCCCTCTCTCACTCTCCCTGCTTGTGTACCCTCTCTGGCTGTGTTTCTCTCTGTCAAATAAATAAAATCTTAATAAAAAAAAAAGGTACTAGCTTCCAGTTATAAATCATGGGGTTTTAAAATACAGCATAGGGAACATAGTCAATAATACTGTAATAACTTTGTATGGTGACAGTGGTAACTATTGTTCTGAGCACTTCATAATGTTATATAAATGTTGAATCACTATGCTGTACACCCAAAACTAATATTATATGTCAACTATATTTCAATTAAAAATAAATTAATTTAAAAATATCTTGAGATAAATGAAAATACAACATGAAAATTTATGGGATGTAGCAAAAGCACTTTTTAAAAAAAAATTTAGTCATTTTTTTTTTTGAGAGAGAGAGAGAGAGAGAGAATATCAAGCAGAGGGAGGGAGAGAGACAAGCAGATTGAGCAGAGCCTGGCATGCAGCTCAATCTCACAACCCTGAAATCACGACCAGAGCCAAAAACCAAGAGCCAAAATCAAGACTAGGAGACTTAATTTACTGAGCCAGCCAGGTGCCCTAGGAAAAGCACTTCTAAGAGGTAAGTTCACAGTGATAAATGCCTACATCAAGAAATGAATTATCTTAAATAAACCACCAAAGTTTACACCTCAAGGAATTAGAAAAAGACTAAAGCTGGCCAAAGGAAGGAAATAAGAAAAATTAGAGCAGAAATAAAGGAAACAGAGACTAAAAAGAAAATAGAAAAGATCAATGAAAC
>PITA01018453.1:30195-40390 GCA_004023965.1 Spilogale gracilis
AAAAAAAAAAAAAAAAAAAAAAAAAAAAAAAAAAAAAAAAAAAAAAAAAAAAAAAAAAAAAAAAAAAAAAAAAAAAAAAAAAAAAAAAAAAAAAAAAAAAAAAAAAAAAAAAAAAAAAAAAAAAAAAAAAAAAAAAAAAAAAGCCAAAAACAAACAAACCTCAAAATCAGAAATGAAAGAGGAGCTGTTACAACTGGTATCACAGAATACAAAAGATCATAAGACACTACTGTGAACAATTATATGCCAACAAATTTGACCTTCTATAAGCAATGGATAGACCCCTAGAAACATACACCTACCAAGCCTGAATCATGAAAAAATATAAAACCTAAACATACCAATCACTAGTAAAGAGGTTGGCTCACTAATTAAAAACCTCCCAACAAACAAATGTCCCAGACCAGTTTCACAAGAGCATTCTACCAACATTCAAAAAAGAAATTACACCAATCCTTCTCAAACTCTACTAAAAATGAGGAGAGAACTCTTCCAACCTCATTTTATGAGACTAGCACTACTGGGACAATAAAACCAGACAGGGACACCACAAGAAAATTACAAGATGATATCCCTGCTAAACATAAATGGAAAAATCCTCAACAAAGTATTAGCAAACCAAATTCAACAAGACATTAAAAAGAGCATGCACTAAGGTAAGTGAGATCTATTCCAGAGATGCAAGAATGGTTCAACATCTGCAAATCATCATGATACAACAAATTAACAAAATGAAATATTAAAAAATCATGATCATCTCAGATAATGCAGATGGAGAAAAAGCATTTGACAAAAAAACTCAATATCCACTTATGATAAAACTCTTGATGTGAGTATAAAGGAAACCTAACTCAATATAATAAAGACAATATATGACAACCCCACACCTAACATCATATTCAATACTGAGAAGTTCAAAGCTTTTCTTCCTTTTTTTTTTTTTTTAAAGATTTTGTTTATTTATTTGACAGAGAAAGAGAGATCATAAGTAGGCAGAGAGGCAGGCAGAGAGAGCAGAGGAAACAGGCTCCTTGCTGAGCAGAGAGCCCAACATGGGCCTTGATTCCAGGACCCCAGGATCATGACCTGAGCTGAAGGCAGAGGTTTTAACCCACTGAGCCACCCAGGTGCCCAAAAGCTTTTCTTCTAAGATCAGAAATAGAACAAGGATGTTTCCTCTTGCCATTTATTAAACACGTTATTGGAAGTCCTACCTGGAACAATTGGTCAAGGAAAAAAAATAGCATCCAAATTGGAAAGGAAGAAATAAAACTGTCACTTTTGGTGATAACATATTTAGAAAACACTAAAATCTCCACCAGAAAAGTATTAATCATTCAGTGAAGCTTCAGGATACAAAATATATAGAAATATGTTGATTTCTATATAATAATGAACTACAAGAGAAATTAGAAAATAGTCCCAATTACAACTGCATCAAAAAGAATAAAAACATAGGAATAAATTAGCCAAGAAGGTGAAAGACCTGTACACTGAAAACTACAACACATTAATAAAAGAAACTGAAACACAAATAAATGGAAAGATAATCTCTCCTCATGGACTGGAAAAATATTGTTAAAAGGTCTATACTACTCAACACAATCTATAGGTTCAATGCAACCTATATCAAAATTCCAATGGCACATGCCAAAGAAATAGAACAAAGAATCTTAAAATCTGTACAGAACTACAAAAGACCTTGCTAGCCAAAGTAAACTTGAGAAAGAACAAAACTGGAGGCATCACACTCCCTGACTTCAAACTAAATTACAAAGCTATAATAACCAAAATAGTTTGTTATTCACATAAAAACAGACACACAGATCAATGGAAAGAACAGAGAGCCCAGAAATAAAACCATGCATATATAGTCAATTAATTTACAACAAAAGATCCAAGAATATATAATGGAGAAAGGACAGACACTCCAATAAATGGTGGGGGGATACCTGGACAGCCACATGCAAATGAATGACACTAGCCCACTATCTTACACCATACACAAAAATTAGTTCAAAATGGAGTAAAGATTTGAATATCATATTAAAGATTAAAGACAGAAACCATAAAACTCTAGAAAAAAAAATAAGTGGTAAGCTCCTAAACATCAGTCTTAGTGACAACTTTTTACTGGATCTGATACCAAAAGTAAAAGCAACAAGCCCCAACATAAACAAGCTAAAAAACTGCATAGCAAAAGAATCCAACAACCAAATGAAAAGCCAACCTGCTGGATGTGGGAAAGTATTTGCAATCATATCCTTTTTAATGGTTTAATATCCAAAATATACACACTCCCATAACTCAATATCAAACAAACAAATAAACAAACAAACTAGGAGTTGAGGAGTAAGATGGCAGAGGAGTAGGAGACCTAAATTTCGTCTGGTCCCAGGAATTCAGCTAGATACTTGTCAAACCATTCTGAACACCCACAAACTCAACAGGAGATGGAAGGAAACAATAGCAGCAATTCTATGAATAGAAAAGTGACCACTTTCTGGAAAGTAGGACCTGTGGAGAAGTGATTCTGAGGTGATTTTGGGAAGATAGTCTGTGGGGGGAGGGAGCTTCCATCACCTGGCTCCTGGCAAGTGATAGAGCTGCAGAGCATAAAATCAGAACTTTTAAAAGTCTGCTCTGCTGACAGATGTCACTCCAGTGGCTAAGTGGGGGGTGGAACCCTCACTGAGATAGTGTCCCAGCACCCTTGGGGGTCACAGAAAGACTGGGGGTGCCTGAATGTGGCAGAGCTCCCAAGTACCGGAGTGGGGAAGCCAGCTGCAAAGACAGAGCTGAGGAGTGGACTCTCAGCTCAGGGTTGCCATAAACTGTGATCCCCAGCACAGTTGAGCCACTATTCTTCGAACAGGGACCCAACAAGTGGTGGATCTGGGAAGACCCTGCTTTTCTCCCCAGGAAGGAGCAGCACAGGAGTGCACCACAGGAATCTGTTGCGTTTGGAAACTCCAAATGGGGTCATGTCCCAGAGACAGAAACACTCAGTCACAGGGTGAGCACAAAGTGCAGCTGGAGTCCAGGGAGATAGGAGTGACTGACGGCTTTTCTCTGAGGGCTCACTGAGGAATGGGGCCTCTGAGCTTTCCACTCCTCCAGATTCAGAGATTAGGAGACTGCCATTTTCATTCTCAGCCTCCAAATCTGTACAGAAAGCCTTCAGAAAACAAAAGCTACCAACAGCAAACCCCAGCAGATTACTTAGCCTGGCTCCTGGCAAGGGCAGTGAAATTCCATCTTGGGAAAAGACATTTGAGAATCACTACAACAGACCCTTCCCTCAGAATATCAGCAAGAACATTCAGCCAAGAGCAAGTTTACCGACCAATGAGAACTGCAAAACTCTAGTGCTAGGGGAATACAGCACATAGAATTAATGGCTTTTCCCCCATGATTCCTTAGTCTTTCAAAGTTAATTTTTAAAATTTTCTTTATTTTTTCTTCTTCCATTTAAAACATTTTTTTTTCCTTTTCAACCATTTTTTAAAAAGAGTTTATTTATTTATCTGACAGAGACAGACAGAGTGAGAGAGGGAACACAAGCAGGAGGAGTGGGACAGAGAAGCAGGCTTCTGGCTGAGCAGGGAGTCCCATGTGGGGCCTGATCCCAGGAACCTGGGATCATGACCTGAGCCGAAGGCAGATGCTTATCAACTGAGCCACCCAGGCGTCCCTTCAACCAACATCTTATCAATTCTTTTTTTTTTTTTAAGATTTTATTTATTTATTTGACAGAGAGAAACACAGCTAGAGAGGGAACACAAGCAGGGAGAGTGAGAGAGGGAGAAGCAGGCTTCCCGCCAAGCAGGGAGCCTGATGTGGGGCTCGATCCTGGGACTCTAGGATCGTGACCTGAGCCAAAGGCAGTCGCTTAACCAACTGACTACCCAGGAGCCCCTTATCAATTCCTTTTTAAAATATCTTTCTAAAATTTTCATCTTTATAGTCACATTCCATCCCTTCATCATCTTTACCCTTATTTTTGTATACATAAAGGTTTTTCTTTCTTTAAAACTTAGGGAGGCAACTTCTTCTAACAGACCAAAATAGACCCAAAATCTAGTGTGTGGCTCTGTTCTATTCACCAGCCTGATCAAATTCCCCCACCCCTTTTCTTTTACCCCCAGTTTTGGGTCTCTTCTGATTTGTTTAGTGCATATTTTTCTGGGGTCTTTGTTACTCTTTTGGCATTTTGTTCTCTCATTCATCTATTCTTCTCTGGACAAAATGACAAAACAGAAAACCTCACCGCAAAAAAAAGAAAGAACAAGAGGCAGTATCAACTGCCAGGGAGCTAATCAATATGGACATTAGTATAATGTTGGAACTAGAGTTCAGAATGACGATTATAAAGATACTAGCTGGGCATGAAAAAAGTAGAGAGACGATACTAGAGAATCCCTTTCTAGAGAAATAGAAGAAGTAAAATCTAACCAAGTTGAAATAAAAAAAGGCTATTAATCAGGTGCAATAAAAAATGGAGGCTCTAACTGCTAGGATAAATGAGGTGGAAGAGAGAATTAGTTATAGAGAAGACCAAATGATGGAGAATAAAGAAGTTGAGAAAGAGAGAGTAAAAACTACTGGATCATGAGGGAAGAATTTGAGAGATAAGAGATATCATAAGGTGAAACAATATTAGAATAATTGGGATCCCCAAAGAAGAAAGAGAGAGGGCCTTAAGGTATACTGGAGCAAATTATTGTGGAGAACTTCCCTAATATGGGGGAGGAAACAATAATCAAAACCCAGGAGGCACAGAGAACCCCCTCAAAAATCAATAAAAATAGGTCAACACCCCATCATCTAATAGTAAAACTTACAAGTCTCAGAGACAAAGAGAAAATCCTGAAAGCAGCTCGGGTTCAAGAGGTCTGTAATCTACAATGGTAGAAAGAGACTGTCAGCAGACCTATCCACAGAGATGTGGCAGGCCAGAAAGAACTGGCATGATATATTCAGAGCACTAAATGAGAAAAATATACAGCTATGAATACCATATCCAACTAGGCTGTCACTGAAAATAGGAGAGATTAAAAAAAAAAAAAAAAAAAACTTCAAAGGCAAAAAAAGCAAAGAATTTGTGAACACCAAACCAGCCCTACAGGAAATATTGAAAGGGGTCCTCTAAGCAAAGAGAGAGCCTAAAAGTAACATAGACCAGACAGGAACAGAGACAATATACAGTAACAGTCACCTTACAGGTGATATAATGGCACTAAATTAATATATTTCAATAGTTACCCTGAATGTATATGGGCTCAATGCCCAATGAAAAGACACAGGGTATTAGATTGGATTAAAAAAAAAAAAAAAGACCCGGGACGCCTGGGTGGCTCAGTTGGTTAAGCCACTGCCTTCGGCTCAGGTCATGATCCCGGAGATCCGGGATCGAGTCCCACATCTGGCTCCCTGCTCGGCAGGAAGCCTGCTTCTCCCTCTCTCACTCCCCCTGCTTGTGTTACCTCTCTGGCTGTGTTTCTCTCTGTCAAATAAATAAAATCTTTAAAAAAAAAAAAAAGACCCATTGATATGCCATCTGCAAGAGACTCATCTTAGACCCAAAGACACCTCCAGATTTAAAGTGAGGTGCTGGAAAACAATTTACCATGCTAAAACAAAAGCAAAAAAAAAAATGCTTGGATCAGAAAAATTAGATTTTAAGAAAAGGCTGTAATAAGAGATGAGGAAGGACACTATATCATACTTAAAGGGTCTACTCAACAAGAAGATCTAACAATTTTAAAGAGCTATGTCCCTAATATGGGACCAGCCAATTAATAACAAAGAAACATATGAATAATACAATAATGGAGAATTTTAACACTCCTCTCACTGAAATGGACAGATCATCTAGCAAAAGATAAACAAAGAAATAAAGACTTTAAATGACGTTGGACCAGAAGGACTTCACAGATATATTCAGAACACTCCATCCCAAGGCAACAGAATACACATTCTTCTCTAGTGCACATGGAACATTCTCCAGAATAGATCACATCCTAGGTCACAAATCAGGTCTCAACTGTTACCAAAAATGTGGGGTCATTCCCATATTTTCAGGCCACAATGCTTTGAAACTAGAACTCAATCACAAGAAGAAAGTTGGAAAGAACTCAAATACATGGAAGCTAAAGAGCATACTATTGAAGAATGAGTCAACAAGGAAGTTAAAGAAGAATTTTTAAAATTCATGGAAACAAATGAAAATGAAAACACAACTGATCAAAATGTTTGAGGTGCAGCAAAGGTGGTCCTAAGAGGAAAGTATATAGCAATACAAGCCTTTCTTAAGAAACAAGAAAGGTCTCAAATACACAATCTAACCCTACACCTAAAGGACCTGGAGAAAGGGCAGTGAAGAAAGCCTAAACCCAAAAGGAGAAGAGAAATGACAAAGATCAGAGCAGAAATCAATGAAATAGAAACCAAAAGAACAGTAGAAGAGATCAATGAAATGAGGAGCTGGTTCTCTGAAAGAATTAATAAGACTGATAAACCCCTAGCCAGACTTATCGAAAAGAAAAGAGAAAGGACCCAAATTAATGAAATCATGAATGAAAGAGGAGAGATCACAAACAACACCAAAGAAATAAAAATAATTATAAGAACACATAATGAGCAACTATATGCCAGCAAATTAGAAAATCCAGAAGAAATGGGTGCATTCCTAGAGAAGTATAAACTACAAAAACTCAACCAGGAAGAAATAGAGAACCTGAACAGACACATAACCAGTAAGGAAATTGAAGCAGTAATAAAAATTCTCCCAACAACCAAGAGCCCAAGGCCAGATGGCTTCCCAGGGGAATTCTACCAAACATTTAAAGGAGAATTAATACCTATTCTCCTGAAATTGTTCCAAAAAAATAGAAGTGAAAGGAGAGCTTCCAAACTCATTTTATGAGGCCAGCATTACCTTGACCCCCAAACCAGACATAGCTCCCTCAAAAAGGAGACTTACAGATCAATATCCCTGATGAACAAGGATGCGAAAATTCTCACCAGAATATTAGCCAACAGGATCCAACAGCATATTAAAAGGATTATGCATTACAGCCAAGTGGGATTTATTCCTGGGATGCAAGGTTGGTTCAATATCCACAAATCAATCAATGTGATACAGTACATTAATACAAGAAAGAACAAGAATCATAAGACATTCTGAATAGATGCAGAAAAAGTATTTGACAAAGGACAGCATTCTTTCTTGATCATAACTCTTCACAGTATAGGGATAGAGAGTACATACCTCAATATGATAAAAGTCGTCTATGAAAAATCCACAGCAAATATCATTCTCAATGGGGAAAAACTGAGAGCTTTCCCCCTAAGGTCAGGAACACAGCAGGGCTGTCCACTATCACCACTGTTATTCAACATAGTACTAGAAGTCCTAAATTCAGCAATCAGACAACAAAAAGAAATAAAAGGCATCTGAATCGGCAAAGAAGTCAAACTCTCTCTCTTTGCAGATGACATGACGCTTTATGTGGAAAACCCAAAAGATTCCACTCCCAAGCTGCTAGAACTCATACAGGAATTCAGTAAAGTGTCAGGATATAAAATCAAAGCACCAAAATCAGTTGCATTTCTATACACCAACAGCAAGACAGAAGAAAGAGAAATTAAGGAGTCAATCCTACTTACAATTGCACCCCAAACTATAAGATACCTAGGAATAAATCTAACCAAAGAGGGAAAGAATCTGTACTCAGAAAACTATAGAATACTCATGAAGGAAACTGAGAAAGACACAAAGAAATGGAAAAACGTTCCATGCTCGTGGACTAGAAAAACAAATGTTATGAAAATGTCTATGCAACCTAGAGCAATCTATATACGTAATGCAATCCCTATCAAAATACCATCAACTTTTTTCAAAGAAATGGAATAATCCTAAAATTTGTGTGGAACTAGAAAGTCCCCAAATAGCCAGAGGAATGTTGAAAGAGAAAACCAAAGCTGGTGGCATCAAAACTCCAGACTTCAAGCTCTATTACAAAACTGTAGTCATCAAGACAGTATGGTATTGGCACCAAAAGAGACACATAGATAAATGGAACTGAATAGACAGCCCAGAAATGGACCCTCAACTCTATGGTCAACTAATCTTGAATAAAGCAGGAAAGAATGTCCAATGGAAAAAAAGACAGTCTCTTCAACAAATGGTGTTAGGAAAACTGGACAGCCACATGCAGAGAACGAAACTGGACCATTTCCTTACATCACACACAAAAATAGACTCAAAATGGATGAAAGGCCTCAATGTGAGACAGGAATCCAGCAAAATCCTTGAGATCACAGGCAGCAACCTCTTCAACCTCAGCCTCACAACTTCTTCCTAGAAACACTGCCAATGGCAAGGGAAGCAAGGGCAAAAATGAACTATTGGGATGTCATCAAGATAAAAAGATTCTGCACAGCAAAAGAAAGTCAATAAAACCAAAATACAACCAACAGAATGGAAGAAGATATTTGCAAATGATATATCAGGAAAAGGGCTATTATCCATAATCTATAAAGAACTTATCAAACTCAACACCCAAAGACCAAATAATCCAATCAAGAAATGGGCAGAAGAAAGGAGGGGGGCAAGACGGTGGAGAAGTAGGGTACCCTGTTTCAAATGGTCCTCTTAAATGAGCGAGCTTGTCACTGTCTGGAAGCTCTCTGGAGCCCACACCTACACTGGGTGCACAAGGAACCCGCGGTCCCTCACATTGTGCAGAAGGCTGTGGGAAGAGTGACCTCCAGTGCAGGTTTCCTGTGCCCAGCCCAAGCGGTGGTGCAAGCACAGTATCAGGGGCTCCCCTTCACCCCGGGTTTACTCAGGTGCAGGGGAGCACCTTCTACCTCCGGCCCCATTTTTGCCCTTGCTTCCCTGGCCATTGGCACTTTGAACACCCATGAAATCAGCCTGAGATGTAAGGCTACACACTTCTGGATTTCTATGGGGGCAGAAGAGCATCAGCAGAGGGATAAAGTGGACCAAGAGCACACAGAATGATTTCGGAGGAGAAACAGAAGGGGAAGGGAGCCACCAGAAGAGACCCATTGGAATTAATACCCCAATACAAAAGGGCCCCGTGCTTGGGAACCAGCATCAACTTGAAGTCTGGTTAAAAGCACTCAAAAACAAAAGGACTTTTGGGGGAATCTCACAGTCACTGGCAGGGACATAAAACTGCAGTCTGGGGCCGGAGGTAGAAGGTGCTCCCCTGCACCTGAGTAAACCCGGGGTGAAGGAGAGCCCCTGAAAGTGTGCTTGCACCACCGCTTGGGCTGGGCACAGGAAACCTGCACTGGAGGTCACTCTTCCCACAGCCTTCTGCACAATGTGAGGGACCGCGGGTTCCTTGTGCACCCAGTGTAGGTGTGGGCTCCAGAGAGCTTCCGGACAGTGACAAGCTCGCACAAACCGATTATCACTTGTGGTTTCTGTGGCATGGGAGTGAAGGGACAAGTGGGGGGCTCGGGCGCCATTCTGGCTAGCAACTGGGGGTGTATGCTACCTGTGAGAGGTGTTGGGGTGCAGGGGACAGTGCAGAGAGGGAGTCTGTGTATCCCAGACCATCCAGAGGGGAGCTGACTGAGGCTTCTCTCTCGGTGTGGACAGCTTACTTTGCTCTGACTCTCCAAAAAGCTGCAAAAAGCTGCAAAACAACAAAAAACTCCAGAGAACAAAAGCCCCTTGATAGGGCCAGGGAGACTCAGCCCAACCAACACTGACTGAAAAACAATGCGGCAGGTCCCTCCCCCAGAAGGCAAGGCAAAAGAACAAGAGGACAACCACCAAAAGGTCTCCATAAAACTGTAAAGCCCCAACATTGGGGGAAAAAGCAATATATTAAGTTCCCAGTACTACCCTCAAAATCTATATATTTTATAGATACAGCTTTTCATTTTATTTTTTAAACTTCTTTTCATTTTTAAGTTTTTTTTAATTTTATTTTTTATTTATTTATTTATTTATTTTTATTGTTACTAAATTTTTTTTTTCCAGTGTTTCAAGATTCATTCCCCATTCCCCACACCCAGTGCTCCCCGCTTTAGGTGTCCCCAGTACCCACCACCAGGCTCTCCCATCCCTCCACCCCCCTCCCTCCAAGTCCCTCAGTTTGTTTCTGTGTTCAAAATCTCTGTTGTTTCGTTTCCCTCCCTAGATTACCCT
>PITA01018454.1:0-40292 GCA_004023965.1 Spilogale gracilis
TTTAGACTAAAATCCAATTTGTCTGATATGAGAATCACTACCCCAGCTTTCTTTTTTGGTCCATTGCCACTGGGTCCATCCCCTCACTTTCAGTCTGGAAGTGTCTTTAGATGCCAAATGAATCTCTTGTAAACAGCATATGGATGGGTCCTGTCATTGTATCCAGTCTGCAACCCTGTGTTTTTTATTGGAGCATTTAGGCCGTTCACATTGAGAGTGATTATTGATAGATACGTTTGTATTGACATCATGTTGCCTATGGAGTTCATGTTTCTATAGATTACCTCTGTAGATTTCTGTTTTGTGACGCTCTTGGGTTCGTTTTTCCTCTATAGAACCCCTCTTAGCATTTCCTGTAGCATCTCTTGGCTTGGTGGTTGCATAATCTTTTAGACCTTGGCGGTCTTGGAAGCTCTTTATTTCTCCTTCCATTTTGAAAGTCAACCTTGCTGGGTACATTATCCTTGGTTGCATATTTTTGTCATGTAACTTCCTGAATATGTCTTGCCAGCCCTTTTTGGCTTGCCAGGTTTCTGTGGAAAGGTCTGACGTTATTCTGATGTTCCTCCCTCTATAGGTAAGGGATCGCTTTCTCCTAGCTCCCCTTAAGACATATTCTTTGGTTTTAGGATTCGAGAATTTTACTATTGTGTGCCTGGAGGTTTTTCTGGCCTCATTGATCTTGGGGGGTGTCCTCTCTGCTTCTAGGACATGAACATTTGTTTCATTCCCCAGATTTGGGAAATTTTCATCCATGATTTGTTCAACAATATTTTCTAGGCTCCTCTCTCTCTCAACTCCTTCAGGGATTCCAATAATTCTGATATTGGAGCGTTTCATGGTATCATTTATTTCCCTTATTCTGTTTTCTTGGGATTTTAGATGTTTGCTCCAAGACTTCTCTTGCTCCTCCTTCTTAATCCATCTGTCTTCTAAATCACTGATATGATCTTCAGCTTCACTTACTCTGGCTTTTAGCATATTTAAATTAGATTGCATATCATCTATAGCCTTTCTAACCTCAGCTTTCACTTCTGTTACTATGGCTTCCACTTTGAGACTAATGTTCTTTTCTAAATTAACTATTGCTTGGACTATTGCTGCCCTGAATTCCATTTCTGTCATATTGTTTATGTTAGTAATTCTGTGACTGAGGTTGCAGTCTCAGAGTTCTTCTTCTGTTGGATCTTCCTTCTTCGAGTCATTGTGGCGAGGAGTGGTTGAGAGGGTGTATGGCTAACTATATCAGCCACTATCTAGGTGGATTGGTCGTTGGAAGGTTTTGGAGCAACTAGAATTCACCACCGAAAAGGGAGGAGAAAGAAAAAAGAAAACGGAAGAGAGGAAGCAAGAAAAGAAACCCCTGTCAGCATGGGGCCCAGTGGTAGGATTTATATGGTACAAAACTGTTACAGGGTAAAGAAAAGGGTTATCAAGGGTGAATGAAAAGATCTAAAAGTGAAGCCCAACCTATATGACCCCCAAGACCAGTATTTATATAATACAAAAGCAAAGACAATTACACAGACACACTGACAAACTATAATGTGAAGGTGGGGCCAGACACTCCTTGTGGGCAAGGAATGCGTTTCCGGCGCTCCCGAGTTTGTCTTGTTATTGTTGTTGGAGGAGCTCACTTTCAAAAGATATTGGGAGATTAGAAGTGGTTGTATATAGGGGTAGTACTGAATAGGGGTGTGGGATTGACTTGAGGCTTATAACTACATGTACACGTAAAAGAGGGAATAAAGGAAAGAAGAGAGAAGAAAGGGAAAAACAGAGAAAGCAAACAGGGAAACAAGAGGCAACAACAAGAGCAGAAAATACAGGAGTGTGTTTGAAAAAATGTCAAGGTAAAAAAAAATTATGGGGTGTTGTATTGAGTATCACGTTGTGATAAAATGGGTGTTAAAAACTGAAAGAATAAAAATGGTAAGAATGTACTTTTAAGCTTAAAATGGAAGCTTTAAAAGTAAAAATAGAAAAAAGTTTAACAAAGTAAATAAGGTTGAAAACTATCAATAAGTTGTAGGGCTTTGGGTACTTGTAGTCAGTGCCAGGAGTTTAATAAATCGCCTTTCCCTCGATTTGAGGTTTTGCAGTTTGAATGTTGTCCTCCTGAGCTTCTGGCTTGCTTTCTGGGGGCGGGGCCTGTGGCGCAGTTTCAGTCCTTCTACCTGGGCTGCGTCTCTCCGGCCCCTTGCTGGAGGCTGGTCTCCATGGTAACCAGGTTATCAGGTTACAGTTCTCTGGTGGCGGAGTGTTGTTCTTTTACATCCTTTTTCAGCTGTTGAGGAAGTCAGGTCAGAGCAAGATGTCTGCGCCCAGACCTCCTTCCCAGAGAGAGCCTTTACACAGAGAGGGGCTCTTTCCCGCCTCCCGGTTGGCAGCCTGTCACAGCCTGGCACGTGCAGAGGCTGGGTTGATTTCTGCCCACACCCCCCGCTTGTCGCTTCACTCCTGCACCTCAAAACCACAACTCCTTTTGGATCGCGCGACCTTCTCTGTGCCCCGGGACCCGAGGTCTCTCCGGTCCCACGCCAGTCTGTAAAATCGCCTTCCCTGGGGGGTCCGCGCTCGTCTCATGGGGTGGAGAGATGTGGGAGAGAAAGGCAGCTGCAGAAAAATAGAATCCATGCCCGCTGCTCTCGCTGAGATCCCCCGTGCCGCAAAGCCCTGCTTCTCTGGTTTAAGCAGTGGGGGGATAGACTCCGCACCCCAGCCCCTCTAAGTTCCCTGGAGCTGCAGGGCACTTCCTCTCCCTGCAGATTCCCGTCTCCCTGCGGCCGCGGAGGAAAAACTGATTTTGCACCTCACAAGGCACTTTCTGTCCCTGCAGGTCCCCGTTTCCCCACTCCGGTGGCGGCTGCGGTGGCGGGAAAAAAAGTCTCCTTGCTTTGTTGCGGGCTCTGCTGTGCTCCCGTTTCTGTCTCGCCCCGATTCAGACCATAATCTGCTGTTATTCCTCACACACAGCGCTCTTTCGTGTTAGGGTATTTGCTTTCAGTGGTTCAGCTCTGTGGGATTCCTCCCCCACACCCCTGTCTCTGGGGGCAAGCCTCCGGTCCCTCTCACTTGTTTCTACCTTTTTGCGGATAGTCTTTGTTTCCCGTGGTGATCCAGAAGCGCAAAATATCACATTTCAGGCTGATTTCTTGGGTGCTCACAGTGGTCCTATAGTGTTTTTTTTTTACTGGAATTGAGTGCACTTCAGGGAACTCCCCGAAATGTGGTCACCTGGCCTTCCACCATCTTCTTCCCAAGATCTCCTTGGTGTTAATAATGATCTCTCCCCTGTCATTCATAATGTTATTAATTTGGGTCCTTTCCCTTTCCTTTTGAATAAATCTGGCCAGTGGTTTATTGATCTTATTAATTCTTTCAAAGAACCAGCTTCTATATTTGTTGACCTGTTTTACTATTCTTTTGGTTTCTCGTTCATTGATTTTTGCTTTAATCTTTATTATTTCTCTTCTCCTGCTGGGTTTAGGATTTCTTTGTTGTTCTTTCTCCACATCCTTTAGTTGTAAGATTAGGTTATGTATTTGAGACGTTTCCTATTTCTTGAGAAAGGCTTGTATTTCTTTATACTTCCCTCTTAGGACCACCTTTGCTGCATCCCAAGGATTTTGAAAAGTTGTGTTTTCATTTTTGGTTATTTCCATGAATTTTTTTTAATTCTTTAATTTCCTGGTTGACCCATTCATTCTTTAGTAGGATGCTCTTTAGCCTCCATGTATTTGAGTTCTTTCCAAATTTCCTTTTAGAACTGAGTTCCAGTTTCAAAGCATTGTGGTCTGAAAATATGCAGGGAATGATTCCAGTATTTTAATACCAATTGAGACCTAATTTGAGACCCACTATGTTATCTAGTCTGGAGAATGTCCCATTTGCACTTGAGAAGAATGTGTATTCTGTTGCTTTAGGATGGAATGTTCTGGATATGTGTTAAGTCCATCTGGTCCAGTGTGTCATTCAAAGCCCTTATTTCCTTCTTAATCTTCTGCTTAGATTATCTGTCCTTTTCAGTGAGGGGGGTGTTAAATTCCCCTACTATTATTGTATTATTATCAATGTGTTTCTTTAAATTTGTTATTAGGTGGTTTATATAATTGGCTGCTCCCTTATTAGGGGCATAAATATTTATAATTGTTCAATCTTCTTCTTGTATACACCCTTTAATTATGATATAATGTCTTTTTCATCTCTTTTTTTAAAAAGATTTTTTATTTTATTTATTTGACAGAGAGAGAGATCACAGGTAGGCAGAGAGGCAGGCAGAGAGAGAGGAGTAAGCAGGCTCCCTGCCATCAGTTCATCTCTTATTCTAGTCTTTAATTTAAAATCTAATTTGTCTGATATGAGGATTGCCACCCAAACTTTCTTTTGTTTTCCATTAGCATTATAAATGGTTTTTCACCCCTCACTTTAAATCTGGAGGTGTCTTTGGGTCTAAAATGCGTCTCTTGCAGATAACATATCAATGGGTCTTGCTTTTTTATCCAATCTGATATCCTGTGTCTTTTGTTTGGGGCATTTAGCACATTTATATTCAGAGTAACTATTGAAAGATATGAGTTTAATGCCATTGTATTACCTGTAGAGAGCCCTGTTACTGTGTATTGTCTCTGTTCCTTTATGGTCTATGTTACTTTTGGCTTTCTCTTTGCTTAGAGGATCCCTTTTAACATTTCTTGTAGGGCAGGTTTAGTGATCACAAATTCTTTCAGTTTCTGTTTGTCCTGGAAGTTGTTTTTTTGAGGGGGTGTTGTTGTTTTGTTTTGTTTTTTGGGGGGGTTCCTTTCTTTTTTATCACTCCTATTTTGAATGACATCCTAGCTCAATAAAGTATTCTTGGCTCCATATTTTTCTCATTTAGCATTGTGACTATATCATGCCAGTCCTTTCTGGCCTGCCAGGTCTCTGTGGATAGGTCTTCTGCCAATCTAATGTTTTTAGCCATATATATTATAGACCTCTTGTCTCAAGTTGCTTTCAGGATTTTCTCTTTGTCTCTGAGATTTTCAAATTTCACTATTATTTGTTGGGGTATTAACCTATTTTTATTAATTTTGAGAGGATTTATCTGTGCTTCCTGGATTTTGATGCCCATTTCCTTCCCCAGATTAGGGAGTTCTCTACTGTCATTTTCTCCAATATACCTTCTTCACCCCTCTCTCTTTCCTCTTCTTCTGGGATCCCAATTATTTTAATATTGTTCTGCTGTATGCTATCACTTATCTCTTGAAATATCTCCTTGTGATCCAGTAGTTGTTGATCTCTCTTTCTCTCAGCTTCTTTATTCTTCATCATTTGGTCTTCTATATCACTAATTCTCTCATCTGCCTCATTTATCCTAGCAGTTTAGAGCCTCCATTTTTAATTGCATCTAGTTAATAGTTTTTTAGTTCTTTTACTTCTCCAGAAAGGCATTCTCTAATGTCTTCTATACTTTCTTCAAGCTCAGCTAGTTTCTTTGTAATTGTTATTCTGAACTCTCATTCTGACATCTTACTTATGTCCATACTGATTATGTCCCTGGAAGTTGGTACTGCCTCTTGTTACCTTTTGAGGTGAGTTTTTCTCTCTTGTTATTCTGTCCAGAGAATAGATAAACAGGAGAACAAAATACTAAAATGGGAACAATAGCCCCAGAGAAATATACACTAAATGAATCAGAAGAGACCCAAAACTGGGGGAAACAATTTTTTTTAAAAAAAAAAGAGAGAATATAATCAGACAAGTGACCAGAATAGAGCAATTTACTGGATTCTGTATGTATTTTGGTTTGTTTTAGAAAACTAGATCTCAAAATTGTAAAGAAAGAAATACATATATGTATAAGAATAAATTAAATGCAATGAAAGGATGGAATGTAACTGTAAAAATGAAAATTAAAAGAAAAATAAAACAAAAGTGAAAAAAACAGCAACAGATAAAGGGAAGGGATACAAACATCCAGATGAACAGAACAGAGCCATACACTATCTCCTCAGTGTATATTGATCAGTTTGTTAGAAGAAACTACATCCCAAAACTGTAAGGAAAGAAAAACTTATATATACAAAAATAAAATTAAATACACTGAAAGGATAGGATGTAACTATAAAGATGAAAATTAAAAAGGACTTGAACAAAACAAAAAAGAAGAAGAAGAAAACAAGAAAAAAGAGAATATGATCAGACAGGTGAATAGAACAGAACCATACACTAGATTTTGGGCGTATTTTAGTCTATTAGAAGAAACTGCATCCCAAAATTGTAAAGAAAGAAAAACTTATATATATACAAAAATAAACTATACACAAACAATGAATCCTGGAACACTACATCAAAATCTAAAGATATATTGTATGGTTACTAACATAACATAATAAAAATTGTTTAAAAAATAAAATAATAAATACAATGAAGGGATAAAGTGTAACTATAAAAGTGAAAATTTTAAAAGTTTTTTTTTAAAGTTGACAAAATAAATTTATTGAAAAAAGAAAGAAAAAATTTTGGAGGAACTTATGCTGAGTGAAATAAGTCAAGCGGAGAATGTCAGTTATCATGTGGTTTCACTTACTTGTGGAACATAAGGAATAGCATGGAGGATAGTAGGATAAGGGAAAAATGAAGGGGGAGAAATCTGAGGGGGAGAAGACCCATAAAAGACTGTGGACTCCAAGAAACAAACTGAGGGTTTTAGAAGGAAGAGGGGTGGGAGAGTAGTTTCGCCCAGTGATGGGTACTAAGGAGGGCACATATTGCATGGAGCACTGGTGTTATACATAAACAATGAATCTTAGAACACTACATCAAACACTAATGACATACTGTACAGTGACTAACATAACAATAAAAAATACTGATATCAAAAAATAAAGATTTTTGTAAAGTTCTAAAAAAAAAGATTAAAGACCCGTGGGAAAAGGCCATGAATTCTTTGTGCTGTGTTCCCCTAGGGATGGAGTCTTGCAGTTCTTCTTGACTGATAAACTTGGTTTTATCTGAATGTTCTTGCTGATCTGGGTGATGGGCCTATTGCATTAATTCTAAAATCTCTTTGCCCTAGGCATAATTGTACTGCCTTTGCCTGGGAAGCAGGCTATGTAATCTACTCCGGTTTGCTCTACATGGTTTTGTTCCCTGAAGGCTTTCCTTACAGCTTTAGAGGTTGAGAATGAAAATGGCAGCCTCCCAATCTCCGACCCCTGAGCAGAAATCTGGGAACCCTATTCTTCAGTTGAGCCCTCAGAGAATAGCAGTCAATCACTCTTGTTTCTCTCACTCAGCCTGTGACCGAGCATTTCTATCTCAGACATAAGACTCATTTCAAGACTCCTGCAGTATGCACCCATGCTGATCTTCTGGGAGAAGGAAGGGGGGATCTCACTGGCTTTGCAGCTTATTGGGCCCCTGCTCCAAAAGCAGTCAACTGACTATGCTGTGGTTCCAGGTTTATGGGAACCCTGAGCTGAGAGACCACTCCTGGACTCACTCTTTACATCTGGCTTCCCCACTCTGGTACCTGGGAGCTCTGTCACACTCAGGCATCCCCGTCTTCCTGTGACTCCAAGGATCCTGAGAACATACTGTCCCAGCTAGAGTTCCATGCCCCCTCAACTTAGCCACCTGAGTGATGTCCCTCACTATAGCAGACTTCTAAAAGTTCTGATTTATGTCCCATTGCTATATCACTTGCCGGTAGCTGGCTTATGGAGGCTCTTTCTCCCTGTAGTTCATCTTCCCATATATCTCCTCAGATTTACTTCTCCACACCCCCTACCTTGCAGAAAGTGGGTGCTTTTCTATTTGTAGAGTTGCAGCTATTCTTTTCTTACATCTCTGGTTGAGTTCGCAGGTGTTCAAAATGATTTGATAGCTATCTATCCAAATTTCTGGGACCAGATGAAATTAAAGTCTCCTACTTTTCTGCTATGTTGTAAATAAATCTTCCTTTATATTTTTAATAGCTGCTTTATGTATTTGGGTTTTCCCATGTTGGGTGCATAAATATTTACAATTGTTGTATCTTCCTGTTGTATTGTCCTTTTATGATTATATAGTGTCTTTCTTTGACTCTCATTAAAACTCTTTGTTTTAAAGTCTACAAGAATTGCTACCCTGGCTTTCTTTTCACTTCTATTGGCATGATAAATGGTTTTCCATCCCTTAACTTTCAATTTGCATATGTCTCTAGGTCTGAAATGAGTCTCTTGTATGCTGCATATAGATGGGTTTTGCTTTTTTTATCCACTCTGCCATCCTATGTCCTTTGAGTCCATTTACATTCAAAGTAGTTATTGAAAGGTATGTATGTGTTACCATTTTGTTACTCATTTTATGGTTGTTTTTGTACTTCTCTGTTCCTTTCTTCCATTGCTCTCTTCTCTCATGGTTTGCTGGCTTTCTTTAGTGATATACTTGGATCCATTTTTCTGTATTTTTTGCATATCCACTATCAGACTTTTATTTGTGGTTACCATTAGCTTTGTATATAACATCTTCAGCAAATAGCAGTCTATATTAAGTTGATGGTCACTAGTCTGAAAGCACTAAATTTTTATCCCTCTCCCACTCCACTTTACATCATTTCATTTTGTGAATCCCTTAACTGATTTTTATAGATATAGTTAAATTTACTGCTTTTGTGCTTCCTACTTTTCTTATTCCTGCTTATGGTTTTTCCTTCCCACTCAAAGAGTCTTCTTCAACATTTCTTGTAAGGCTGGTTCAGTGGTGATGAATTCTTTTAACTTTTCTTTGTCTGGGAAACTATCTTTCTTGCTATTCTGGACAATAGCCTTGCTAGATAGAGTATTCCTGGCTGCAGATTTTTTTCTCTCACCACTTTGAATATATTATGGCAGTCCCTTCTGGTCTGCAAAATTTTTGCTGAAAAATCAGCTGATAGTCTTATGGACTTTTTTCCTTGTATGTAACTGTTTTCTTTTGCTGCTTTTAAAATTCTTTTTATCATTACTTTTTGCCATTTTAATTACTATGTGTCTTGGTGTGAACCTCCTTGGATTAATTTTGCTGGAGGCTCTCTGTGCCTCCTGGATCTGGATTTCTGTTTCCTTCACCAGATTAAAGAATATTTTTAGCTATTATTTTTTAAATAAATCTTATGCCTTTTATTCTGTCTCTTCTCGTTCTGGGATCTGTATAATGTGAACAATGTTATGCTTGATGGTGTCACTGCATTCCCTTAATCTATTGTCATTTTTATGTCTTTTTTTCTTTCCCCTGTTCAGCTTGACTGTTTTCCATTACTCTGTTCCTCTGCTTCCTCTAGTCTACTATTTATTCCCTCTAGTGTATTTTTAATTTCAGTTGTAGAGTTTTTCATCTCCAATTAGTCCTTTTTTTATGTTTTCTATCTTTTTGTTGAGGATCTCACTGAGGTCCTCCACTGTTTTCTCAAGTCCAGTGACTATCTTTATGACCATTACTTTAAATTTTCTATCAGGTATATTATTAGCTCTGTTTTGTTTAGCTCTCTTGTGATTTTGACCTGTTCTTTCATTTGGGACATATTCTTCTGTCTCATCATTTTTTCTAACTCTCTGTTTCTATGTGTTAGGAAAGTCAGTTATGCTGCTTGCTCTTGAAAGCAGTGGCCTTATGAAGAAGAAATCTCATAGTGCCCTGTAGTTCAATGTCCCCTGTTCCCCAGAACATGGTACTTTAAGAGTGTCTCCTATATGTGTTGTGTGTGCCCTACTACTGTGACTGAGCTGCATTTGCCTTAAGTCCAGTCATCTGCAATGGCTCTCTTTGCCTGTTGCAGGCAGTGTTTCATCCCTGTTTTGTTAATGGGCCAGTTTGAGGTCATACCAGTCTTGAGGTGGGTCAGACCAGGCATTTGTCAGAGCTTCAGACACCAAATTGCAGGATGCTCTTTCCCTATGCTGCCCCCCTGAAAGGCTTTTGTTAGTAGGAAGAGTATTCCCTGTGTTGACCCCTGAAAAGCTTTCATTCGTGGGTGGGTCCTGCAGTCAGACCAGATATCTGCCCCCAGCCCACTGCTGGGGCTGTAGGTGAACTCCTATGTGTAGTTATCTTCCTCTCTCTCCAGGCAGGAATCACTTTGGATTGACGTGTTGGATAGTATAGGCCTGGTGAATGGGGTGGATCTTCTGCCAGAGATGTATTGGATGGAGAGTGTCTTCAGGGAAATGCAGGGTGCAGGGTGCCTGGTGTTAGCAAGGTGTGTGCTAAACTCTGGGGGAGAGGACTGTAGCTGCTTTAGAGAACTGCTGAGCATGGGTTGAAGGGGGTGGGTCCACAGAAGTGCATGGGGGTGGGGTGTGCTGTTAGCAAGCTTGGTGGAAAGTATTCCTATTGGTTCCCACAGGTGTCTGTGTATCTTATGCTGGGAGCAGGGGGTTAGGAAATGGGACCTGCCAACTCTTTTGTTCTTGAAGAAGTCTCCCAAGGATCCTTGCCCTTCCAGCTCACATTCCGAGATTAGTAAATTAATCTCCTTCCTGTATGTAGCAAGTGATTTTCAAACTGCTGCTTCTATGCTGTATCTCAGTGAGGCTGTTTTGTTGTGTCTTTAAGGACAGAAACTCAGTTTCCTACTGCCTTCTAGCTCTTCTGGAGCTGAGCCCACTGACTTCTAAGTTCCCGGTTGAGACTCACTGATTGTAGGAACTTGCAAAGTTAAATCCTTCCAGTTTTCAAAGCCAGATGTTATGGGGATTTGTCTTCCCAGTACGGGTCCCCCATGCCTGAGGTGACTGGTGTGGTGTCTTCTCTCCCTTCTCTGTGCTGGTGGTGTCCCTCCCTCCTGCATACAGTCTTGCAGGTCAGTTTGGTACCCAGTCATGTCCCTGCCCTTCCTACCACTGTCAGTATAGCCTTTTCTCTATGATTAGCTGTGAATAGTATGTTTTGCCAGTCTTTGGATCATCTTCAGGGTTGTTTATGTCAATGTGGCTGTTATCTAAGTGTGTCCATGGGATGAAGTAAGCTTAGATCCTCCCGTTCTGCCATCTTCCTGGAAGTTCCAGGCCCCCCCTGTTTTTATTGTTACTTAAATTTTTTTCCCAGTGTTCCAAGATTCACTCCCCATTCCCCACACCCAGTGCTCTACGCAATAGGTGCCCCCAGTACCCACCACCAGGCTCTCCCATCCCTCCACCCCCCTCCCTCCAAGTCCCTCAGTTTGTTTCTGTGTCCAAAGTCTCTTTTGTTTCATTTCTTTCCCTGGATTACCCTACTTCCATTTACTTTCCTTCTCCCACTGTCCTCTAGGTTACCCCTCATGCACCGCAAGTAAGTGAAACCATGTGATACTTGACTTTCTTTACTTGGCTTATTTCACTCAGCATAATCTCGTCCAGTCCAGTCCATATTGCTACAAAAGTTGGATATTCATCCTTTCTGATGGAGGCATAGTATTCCATTGTATATATGTACCACATATTCTTTATCCATTCATCTGTTGATGGGCACCTTGGCTCTTTCCATAGTTTGGCGATTGTGTCCAGGGCCCCCTTTTTAATAAAAGCGAGTGTACCTTTCACTGGAAATTGTAAAAAAAAAAAAAAAGGTGGGGTCCAACTTCATCACATTTCCATCTTTCACTAAATGAAGAGTGGCATTATGCATGCTAACACACATACCATGTACCTAAGCATATACTAAACATCTGCCCCACCTCGATACAAATGTACACCAAGCATGTATGCACATGGTTGTATATCAGAATATGCATGAAAATATGTACAAATACGTGCTAGAAATATACCCACAATAACTTCTATAACAACAACAGAAACAACAATAACTAATACTTGTATAACACCCTGTGCCAGGAAATGTTTAAGGATTTTTAATGCATCGATTTATTTAATCTTCACAATTGCCTTAGAATATAAAAGCACATAGAGGTAAAGTAACTTGTCTCAGGTTACATTCAGTGATAGAGCTGGAAATCAAGCCACAATCACTCAGTACATTCCCCAAATATACACATATACAAAGGCAGACACTAGGCACCCATGCAGAAGCACATCCACATCTGTGGGAGCATGCCCATGAAAACACCAATCCAGAAATGTTTATCTTTCCTCAAATTTGCTATGTTACTTAGCATTTTACAAGTCAGCCTGACATGAGAAAAATTTAGCAACATATATTGATGCCTGCAGCTGCTCAAAACAAATGATGTCTGCTTGATATCCTAACACCCTTTGGTTATCTCATCACATCTACCAAGTACTTCTTTCCCAAACTTTTATTTCCTCCAATGCAGCTTTCTTTGCTCAGGGTTCCTAGCCAACTACCACCCCTCCTTACCTCTCCCATACTGCCCAACTCCTCACTCTGTCCTTTCAAGTACTGGTCCCTCATAACAATACCCTGTCCCCTTCATCCTTATACAGAGTGACATAATGTATGACAAGCTCAGTGTCCTGATTGATATCCTGGCTGAGGATGCAGCAGTTGAGAAAAGTGCTACAGTATATGCAGATGATGGCAAGGCAGATGGAAAACCCTCCATCCCTGAAGTAGACCACATAGCCAAAAGCAAGTTGGAGCTGGCCACAAAGGCCCAGAATCTCCAGAAATCCTTGAAGCTCATCATATTCCAAGTTGAACAAGGTAAGGGTACCAGAGTTGTGGTTATTGATGTAAGGGAAAGTGAAGGTTCCAGTGAATGGATTACTGATCTCCCTCACTCTAGGTCTGCTATTTGACCCAACTACCAAAACTTGACTAGATTCTACATTCATATAACATCCAAAGTCAGTCCTCAGACTGCTAATTTGAAGAACTTCAGTCCTAATAAGCCGTCTCTTTGGCTCCTCCTAACTGCCAGGCACTCAATTCTTGCTACTCATTTATTTTTGGAACTAACATTCATCCTAAACAATTTCAGCCCCTAAGTGGCCTGGCTCAAATATCTGTCAGCTTCCACCATCAGTCATGGAATTTTTTTCCCACCTGATCCTATTTCCTTCTAACCACCAAGCCTGTGACTATTTTAAAAAGAAAAGAATGTTCATTTCTGCATGTCTTACATAGTGTTAATCAGGCACAAGGTCCCTGAAAGTGGTCCTGGGATCTCTGGCATTGATTGCCATTTCCCACAACTCACGACATCTGCAAGCTTCCAACTCAGAATGAAAACTCTTTCAATTCCTCCAACTTCTTAATTTAACATTTTGGCTCCCACTTCTTTCCCGCAATGCTTCTTTGGAAAACAGATCATAAAATGGTGTAAAACCAAGTGTGCTCTACCTGAACTGTTGGAATTGGGCAGAAGTCCATGCAGCAAGGAGGTCCCTTTTAGCCATGGTACCTTCTCCTGCCTTGGTACCTTTAATATAGCCTCAGCCAAGTTTCCCAAAAGAAGGGAAATCTCCATTCTTCACTGTGAATGTAGTAAACAGCCAGTTTGCCTCTATTTCTGTAATTAGTTTCCAAGTAGTAGAGATGTAGCCATAGTCTTATCACAACTAAACCTCAGCCTGCTCCATCAACACATAAATCAGATTTATATGTGCAGCTTGTGCCCATGGGACAAAGAAAGGCACCTCTAGTAGGATAAGGATTAAACCTATGAGCTTTGGCACAGGTTGAGCACCTGAGCTATGAAAGATACAGGCTGGTGAAAGGAAGTAAACTTCTCAGATATTCTTGGAATAGATGAAACATTTGAATGAAAGGATGGCATGGTCTTAGAGGTTCAAGTCTGGGGAAAAAAGTCATGTGAATAAATTAATTAACAAAGAGGTGATATCTGAGACAGAAGAACAGAGGGTTTCACACCTTTTCCCCCTGCACCAGGCCCTGAGCTTCTACTCACACTACATTTACTGGGTGACAGAAAAAGAGTAACCAGTAAAACAGAAAGCTCGGGCATGAATATGAAGAGACAGGGGACCAATACTGTAAGAAAGCTAAGACTACAAACAGCATTGTGGAAGAGAGGAGATAGTCAACTGGGCATCTCTACTGTCTACCCACACACTGACTGGCATTAACTAAACAAAAGAGAGGCTTAAGAAGTGCTCAACAAATATAACCAATCCTCCTTCTTTTTTCCTTCCTTTCTCCCTTCCTCACCCCTCCCTTCCTTTCTTCATCTCTCCTTTCCTCCCTATCTCCCTCCCTCTTTTCTTACCTTTCTTTCTCCCTCCTTCCCTCCCTCTCTCCCTTCCTTCCCTCCCAACTTTCCTTCCTTTCTACCTTCTTTTTTCCCTCCCTCCCTCCCTCCCTTATTTCTCTCTTACTTTGCTTTCTCCCTCCCTCCTTCTTTCTTTTATTCCTTCCACTTTTCTTCAATAGTTCTGGATGAGCAAAGCCGACAGACAATATCAGTTAAGAATTTTACTTCAACTTTCTTCCTGGAAGATGACTCAGAAGATATTAGCCAGATGAGCCCAAGACACCGTAAGGATCTTTCTTTCCCTTTCTTATTCTAGTCTTCATCACTGTCTTCTAGTTCCTAGAGAATAAGGATGTGTTCTCATGCATCTTTCTTTAGCCATAATCCTACTCTGCAGTATATATCTTTCCCTCTTTCCCAGAAATCTCACAGTATACCATCCCAGGCCAACATCCAGAAGTAATGACCTCACTAGGTACTTTGAAAAGGCTGGCCTGATTAAATCCAATATTTGAAGCTGTTTTCACTGCCAGCAAGCAAGCAGCCCAGTCACTATTCTCTCAACGGAAGTCTCTGTCCATCTAAGATGATCCCCCTTTGGATTGAGAACCTTGATAATAATCTAAGAAAAAGTCATTGAGCTTGACCCTGGTCCCATGTAGAAAATAGGGTGAGATGCAAGTGAGGGGAAGGACTTTCTTGTTTGTATCTGACAGCAAGGTGATGTCTTTTGTGTCTAGGTTCTCTTCGTGGCACTTTGTCTTCTATATCTTCTCTCAAAAGTGAAGACCTGGATAACCTCAATTTGGAGCACTTACATTTTACATCGGAAACTATGTAAGTATTTAGCCCTACCACAGTTTTATGACTTCCTTCTTTCTCTGGTTAAAAGAGTAGTCTAAGGATATCCAGAGTAAAATCCTGACTCCACTTCCTAGTTGTGTGAGCTTACAAAAGTAATTCAACCAATCTGAACGTTAGTTTTCTCATTATAAAATAAGGATAATTATAGAATTAGCCATATATATTTCCTGTGTTTATTAACCTTATATATGCATAGTACTTGCATTGAACAGTGCTCAGCACCCATAGTTAAGTGCTATATGTATTAACAGTAATTGTTATTCTTATCATAAACACTTAATAAATGTTAACTTTTGCTATTTCAAAAGACCTATTTTTCCACTGTTGCTTTTAACAGTAAATATTTGGAGGTGCTAAAATATAAATGAGCATTAATGGGACTAGATAGAAAAATCTAAGGGCATCTTTTTCATTAGCCCTACCTTTTTAAAATATTCCCAGCAGCCAGGTTCCACCAATTTACTCTTTCTGAGTTCCATTAAGAAGATCAGTTTGGATATCAGCTAGAGAAACCCCAATCTCCAGACTGCAGTTGAGGGAGGCAAATCTCATGTGTTACAGATGTGAGGTCAGTTTAGTAATAAAGAAAAAAATTATCTATGATTGAGTAACTAACTGTACTCATTTTCAGTTTCTCAAAAAAAGGACACAGCTGGCAATTATTTCAGTTAACTGTGGCTTCTCATTTATTTCTATCTCCAAACCCCACTTCCTATACTTCAACATTGGCTTCATGTCTGTAGTTTCATGGACCTACCTTATGAGTTTTAATCAGTGGTATACTGCTAAATGTTTTTTTTTTGTTTTTCAGTTTGGGGGGTTTTGTGCCAAATGTTTAACGACCAGCTCTCTGGGGGAAAAAGTTCTGAATTATTCCTGGTATAAACCCTCCCACCATGACCTATTTCAAGCTACTGATATAATTACATTGAATGCAGAATTGGGACATAATAGGCATAATCAGCTTATATGAGCTTGTACTAACTGGTTCCAGCACACTACTGGTTTTGATACTGGCACCCAAGATGGATGCAGAAGAATCAAAAAAACTGCCTGGCTTTTTTGACTGTCTATATATCTACTCTCTTTTATGTCTTTTCCCTCAAATGTGTGCTCACTTTGCCCTTTGATGTGAAAGTGCTACAAAGGAGTTCAGATCTCTGAAAACCATAGTGGAAGACTTTACTTTCATCATACATTTTTATCTGAGATACTTAAAAGTTCTTTATGGGAATAAGTCAATTACTATTTTCCTTTATTATTCCCTTTATTATATGTGAAGGACACGTTGACCACCCATTTCTAAAAGCCTCCAAAGATGATTCTATTATGAATTCTAATCCCACTGAATCCTCCCACTTGGCTGGGTGCACATTATTAAAGCAAAAAAGCCAGTTGTTAACACAAAAGGAAATCTATATGTGCCCGTCGCAAACATAAAGTCTTGTGTCCATTATAGGGGAGGCCCTCCCTTAGGAGTTTTCAATCATGCAGATAGAGTCTCCAGCTTAATGATAATGGCACTTCTTTCTTGCACCAATGTCTGTCCTATTCTTTCCCTTGGCTAATTTCAGACGCTTCAAAGAAAGGTGTGTCATGAACAACTATTTTGGAATTGGATTGGATGCTAAAATTTCTCTGGAATTCAACACCAGAAGAGATGAACACCCAGGACAATACAAGTAAGGAAGAGAAACTTCCCTCCTTACATGAAAACACACAGTTTACAATATACACATATATTCCTATATCCCCTACCTTTCAGATAAGCAAGAGAAAGAAAGAGGTTCTTTAGAAGTAAAACACATTGGCCCCAGTGTTAGCCTAGTTGGATGGCTTGCTCTAAATGTTGACCTGATCTGTGATGACTCTACACTGGCATCCTGAGGTTGGAGCTGCCTACATAGTTTAGACCTATAGATTGCTGGGTAACACAGCTCCTGATGTTACTGTTATTGAAAATAGATACACTGACTTGATTCAGCAAATTTTCTACCTTTGTTCTGTCTGTGAGAGTTTGACCAGGTCCTAGTAATGGCTTAAGTCTGTGTTTGCTTGGAAAGGCTACAAATTATCAAAGATGGCCCTACTGGGTCTTGGTGTTCCTAACCTAGTTCCCCTGGATCCATTGATTTTACTCCATCTGGTGTTATGTTACTTGGCACCTTTTAGTACTTTTGTACTAAGGCAGCCTCAGAGTCCTTGTAAATTGAAACTACAAGTAAAAAAAGCATGCACCCACCACCGCCCCTGCCACCTGCCACTAGAACCTCTCTCAGAGCAGACCTGGGCTGAGGAACAAGTTCATTATCAGATACATGTTTTGCAAATATTATTTTCCAGTTGCTCGTCTTTTTTTATAACTCATTTTATGGTAGACATTTTTAAATAGGTATGCATAGATGTACATAGAAAGAGGTTTATAATTATAAAAAATGTTACAACTAATTATTTCAGAGGGAAACAATTGCAGGGTAATTTTTCTTTCTACTTTATATATTTATTTTTTAATTATTGAAGTATAATTTACAAATAATCTTATATTAGTTTCTAATGTACAATATATTGATTCAACAATTCCATACATTGCTCAATGCTCACCAGCATAAATGTAGTTACCATCTGTCACCATACAATATTATTAAAATATTGTTGACTCCATTCCCTATGCTGCATATTTTATCTCTGTGACTTATTTATATTATAACTGGACACTTGTACCTGTTAATCCCCTTTATCTATTTTGCTCATCTCCCCGCCCACGTCCCCTCTGGCAACCACCAGTTTGTGCTCTGTATTTATGAATCTTTTTATGTTTTGTTTTGTTTTTAGATTCCACATATAAGTGAAATTATATAATATTTGTCTTTCTCTGTCTCATTTTTTTCACTTAGCTTAATCCTCTCTGGGTCCACCTATACTGTCACAAATGACAAGATTCCATTCAGTAGCTTGTCTTTTTTGTTGTTGTCTGTCTTTTAATTTTCTTAATGGTGTCTTTTGAAATAAAAAAGTTTTGAAATTTTTAAAGATTTTATTTATTTATTTGACAGAGACAAACACAGCTAGAGAGGGAACACAAGCAGGGGGAATGAGAGAGGAGAAGCAGTCCTCCCGCTGAGCAGGGAGTCCAATGCGGGGCTGGATACCAGGACTCCAGGATCATGACTTGAGCCAAAGACAGATGCTTAGTGACTGAGCCACCCAGGCACCCCAAAAAAAGTTTTGAATTTTGATGAATTCCAATTGATCAATTGTTTTCTTTTATGGACCCTACTTTTGATGACATATCTAAACAGTTTCACCTAATCTAAGGTCTCAAAAATTAGCTCCTAAGTTTTCTTCTAAAATGTGTGTTGTTTTTGCTCTTATATTTAAGTCTATGATCTGCTTTGAGTTAGTTTTTCTGGATGGTGTGAGGCAAGGGTCTAAGTTCATCTTTTTGCATGTGAAGATCCAATTAACACAGCACCATTTTTGAAGCTATCCTTTCCCCCCAAGGAATTTTGTTGGTACTTTTGTCAAAAATCAGTTGAGAAATGTAAGGGTTTTTTCTAGATTCTCACTTCCATTTCATTAGTCTATATGTCTATCTTTACACTATCTTAATAATTTTAGTTTTATAGTAAGTTTTGAAATTGGGAGATGAAAGTCCTCCAATTTTGTTCTTTTTCAGAATTGTTTTGGTTGCTCTAGGTATTTTGAATTTTGATATATCTAAACTCCTATTTTTATAGATGAGGAAACTAAAGTGCCCAGAGACTTATGGTTTCTAACAAAAGTCCAAATAATTTTTTTAAGATTTTATTTATTTATTTGACACAGAGAGAGAGAGCAAGCACGGGCAGGGGGAATGGAAGGCAGGGGAGAAGCAGGCTCCCCACTGAGCAAGGAGCATAATGCACGGCTTGATCCCAGGACCCTGGGATCATGACCTGAGCCAAAGGCAGCCACTTAACTGACTGAGCCACCGAGGCACTCCTCCAAATAATTTTGTGCTAGCCTTCTTACATTTCAAAACTCATGCCTTGTAGTGACTCATTGTGGCTCTACTTTAAAAGTTCGTAGTATTCATGTTATTTTATTTTTCCTTTCCCCTCTGTTCATCTGTTTTGTTTCTTAAATTCCATATGCGAGTGCAATCATATGGTATTTATCTTTCTCTGACTGACTTATAATACCCTCTAGTTCCATCCATGTCATTGCAAATGGCAATATTTCATTCTTTTTGATAGCTGAGTAATATTCCATTATATAAATATATTCACTCCACATCTTCTTTATCCATTCTTCTGTTGATGGACATCTGAGTTCTTTCCATATTTTGGCTATTGTGGACAGTCCTGCTGTAAACATTGTTGTTAATGTGCCTCTTTGAATCACTATGTTTGTATCCTTTGGATAAATACCTAGTAGTCCAATTGCTAGGTCATAGGGTAGCTCTATTTTTAAACAGAGAGGGAGACAAACTGTAAGAGAGTCTTAACTATACGGGACAAGCTGAGGGCTATTGGAGGAAAGGCAAGTAGAGGGATTTGGTAACTGGTGATGGGCATTAAGGAGGGCACTTGAAGTAATGAGCACTGGGTATTGTATGCAACTGATGAATCACTGAATACTACCCTTGAACCTAATAATACAGTATATATTAATTAAGCTGTATTTAAATAAAAAAACTAAAAAAATAAAAAATAGAGTGAGTGAAGTGAAGAAATAGAGTGAGTGAGTGAAGGATTTTGGGAATAAACTGAGTTTCCTGGTCATACTTCTAAATGGCCTTGATGACTACCAAAAGGAAGCTTGTGCAATGTGAGAATATTACTCATTATACAGTACATGGAATAATAGTAACTATAAAGTCTAACACTTCTATTACTTTTTTTAGACATCCACATCATAATCGGGTATAAAAGCTTAAGGTCTGGAATGCCATACGAGAATAACACAAGAATGATTATGTACTGTATTTATTAAAATATACAGGAATGGGGAATAAATCTTGGAACACTGGAAAAAAATTTAAGTAACAATAAAAAATATACAATCATCTGATTTAATATCAGTAAAAGGATTAAAATAGTAAAAAAAAAAACTCATAGGAAACTCTATCCAACCTCTATAGTGATTGTAAGCCCCTGCCTGTTTTTATCAGAGGCCTTAAGTCAGTAGAACCCTGACCTTCCCACCTCCTTATATCCTTTGCCTATCCCATATTCTCTCTACTGGCTCCTCCTCTACAATCCGCCTCATAAACTTAGCTCTATTCTATGGCACTGGTTTAATATACAGGTCTTGGAAAATCCTTTCACTTTGCCAAAAAAGTTACACTTCAAATATATTGCAGTATAAGAGTCATATGTTTCAAATGAAATTGATCCCAAGCAGCTGAAATTTTATGCTCCTGGAATGGCACTTGCCAGACTAGCTGATGTGTATAAACCAGTTATGCTCAAATTTTTATGACTATTGCTTTCTGAATATAGCCTGTGTCTTCCAAGTCTGAGGTAATATCAGCATCAAGGATAAGCAGCAAATTGAGGTGATGCTGAGGCTTCCAGAGGGCCAGGAACCTCTTTCAATAGGTGTTTGCATAGGGATACAAGTTACAATACCCTAGCATCCCATCCCCTCTTGCGTCCAGTTACCATTTTACATGACTCCTCTCTATAAGAAGGCACTTGAAGATGGTATTGGCACAAATATAGACACATAGATCAGTGGAACAGAATAAGAGCCCAGAAATAAACCCATGATTATATAGTCAATTAATCTACAACAAAGGAGGCATAAATATGCAATAGAAAATGTCTCTTCAACAAATGATGTTGGGAAAATTGGACAGCTACATGCAAAAGGATGAAACTGGACCACTTTCTTACACCATACATAAAAACAAACTCAAAATGGATGGAGGACCTAAGTGTGAGACCTGAAACCATAAATATCATAGACAAGAGCACAGGAAGTAATTTTTCTGACATAGGCTGTAGACATCTAGATATGTCTCCTTTGGCAAGGGAAACAAAAGCAAAAGTAAACTATTGGGACTACATCAAAATAAAAAGCTTTTGCACAACAAAGGAAATGATTAGCAAAACAAAAAGACAACCCACTCAATGGGAGAAGATATTTGCAAATGATATATCCAATAGGGGCTAGTATCCAAAATATAAAGAATTTATGCAGCTCAACACCAGAAAAACAAATAATCCAATTAAAATGGGCAGAAGACATGAACAGACATTTCTCCAAAGAACACATACAGGTGGCCAACAGATGCATGAAAAGATGCTCACTAACCATCAGGGAGATGCAAATCAAAACATCAATGAGATATCGTCTCACACTTATTAGAATGGCTACAATCAAAAGCACAAGACTTTGGACTCTGAGAAATGAACTGAGGGTTTTGGAAGGGAGGAGGGTGGAGGATGGGGGATGTTGATGGTAGTTATTGAGGAAATGAATTGCATGGAGCACTGGGTGTGGGCATAAACAGAACCCTGGAACACTGAAAAAATAAAATAAAATATTATTTTTTAAAAAAAGTCCTAAACACACACACACACACACACACACACACACACACACACACACGAAACAAGTGTTGGCAAGGATATGGAGAAAAAGGAGCCCTCTTTTACTGTTGGGAAAACAAGCTGGTGCAACCACTCTGGAAAACAATATGTCATTTCCTCAAAAAATTAAACAGAGAATTATCATAATCTAGTAATTCCACTATGGCTATTTACCCAAAGAAAATGAAAACACTAAATCGAAAAGATATATGTATCCTTATGTTTATTGCAACACTATTTACAATAGCCAAGATATGGAAGCAACCCAAGTGTCCATCCTTAGATGAATAGATAAGGGTATGGTACAGATACACAATGGAATATTACTCAGCCATAAAAAAATCATAAAATCTTGCCATTTACAAACAACATGGTTGGATCTAAAGGATATGATACTGAGTAAAATAATTCAAAAAAGACAAATACAGTATGATTTCACTCATATGTGGAATTTGAGAAACAAAACAAATGAACAAAGAGAAAATAGATAAACCAAAAAACAGACTCTTAAGTACAGAGAACAAACTGATGGTTACCAGAGGGGAGGTGGTTGGGGGATGAGTATAATAGATGATAGGGATTAAAGAGTACACTTGTCAGGGTGCCTGGGTGGCTCAGTTGGTTAAGCGACTGCCTTCGGCTCAGGTCATGATCCCGGAGACCCGGGACCGAGTCCCACATCGGGCTCCCTGCTCGGCGGGAAGCCTGCTTCTCCCTCTCTCACTCCCCCTGCTTGTTTTCCTTCTCTGGCTGTGTTTCTCTCTGTCAAATAAATAAAATCTTTTTAAAAAAGGGTACACTTGTCATGATGAACACTGAGTAATGTGTAGAATTGTTAAATCACTATATTGTACACCTGAAACTAATATAACACTGTACATTAATTATACTGAAATTAAAAAAAAACTTTTTTGTTGAACATAAATAATGAATCTAGGAACACTGCATCAAAAACTAATGATGCATTTTATGGTGACTAACATAACACAATAAAAATAAATAAAATAAATAAAAGGAAGTCACCTAAGGAAAAACATGGTGTCTCCTCTTGTTTTTCTTCACTTACATTCACCCTCTGACTATCTTTCTCGACCCTTACCTCCCTATAGTAGCCGCCTTAAGAACAAGATGTGGTATGGCCTTCTGGGAAGCAAGGAACTTTTCCAGCGTTCTTACAGGAAACTAGAAGAACGCATACACCTGGAGGTGAGTGGAAAAGAGGACAATACTTCACAGACATGTAGAAATGAAATCTCATTATTTTAGGAATTAACTTTTCTCTATATCTTTGGTTCTTCCCAAGCTTTAACTCTAATCTTTCCTCACGGCTCATGGGAGGAAAGCATACAAATAGATTTCCATTTTATGGATAAGAAAATGATAACATGAAGATAAGACAGAGCCCTTCACCCATCTCTGTAAATGTCCCTCCACATTGGTATCTGAAGTGCGAACCAATGAGAACTACTTTTTTTTTTCAGTGTGATGGAGAAGCCATCTCCTTGCCAAACCTGCAAGGCATTGTAGTGCTCAACATTACCAGCTATGCTGGAGGTGTGAACTTCTGGGGAAGCAGCACAGCAACCACAGTGAGTATGGAATAAGGAACAGGGAAGGAAAAAGGCTTGACCCCTCTAAGGTCTCTCAGAAAGGGTAGTTGGACTGACTGGTGTAGGAAGTAGACAATGGGGGAATAGGAGATAGACTGGGAAACTTTATTAGCTCAGCTATGTGATCAGGGGTTTTTTTTAAGGATCAACCAAAGGCCTCAGGATCAGATCAATTCTTATGTGTTACCTCGACTTTGAATTTTCTATTCCTCAGGACTGAAAGATCCTTAAAAGATTTCTCTTTTCTCCAAGGAGTTCTGTCAATAAAACTGCCTGGGAAATTGACCATTACTCCTTTCCTCTAAGCTCACCCGAGGTCATGAGGCCAATGGGACTAGCCTTGGGGATTTATGATGCTAGTTTGGACAGGGAGGAACCAGCTAAGAATTGTGATTTCAAAAGGGGTTAAGAATTGTGATGGTAGTACCCTCTTCCCAGATTGGCTTCCTGACCTCATTTTTCCCCTTTCAATATATAGTTTTTCCATTCTTCATGAGGTAGAAAAATTCTCACCAGGAGCCTTCACAGCGTATGTGCTTGTGATAGACAGGATGTGGTTTCTCAAGGGTGGGATATGTGACACAGTTTTTCCTCCTCAGGAATATGAGGCTCCTGCAATAGATGATGGGAGGCTTGAGGTAGTGGCTATCTTTGGTTCTGTGCAAATGGCAATGTCCCGTATCATTAACCTGCATCATCATCGCATCGCCCAGGTAGGCAAGGGTTGGATGGGCACCAGAAAAGGTTGGGCTTTGAGCTACAACCTAGAATGTGGAGTAGTCCCACAAAATAACAGGGTGTAAGAGTGCCACCGTGGAAGGAGGTTATATGGTGGGTGGTAAGGGGTTGGCTAAGGTTGGAGACAGAGGTCACAGGGACCAAAAGGAGCAAAAAACCCATAAAGGAAACAGGTGTTTTCCCCTAAGATAATCTGATCCACATCCTTACCAGTCCTGCTTCAGATACACATTAAAGCCATTACTGGGGGATTATCAGATTGATCTATAGTAGTGGCCTCATTTTTCTCCCCCATCCTCCCTCCTCTTCTCTGGCAGTGCCGTGAGGTGATGATAACCATTGATGGTGAAGAAGGTATCCCAGTGCAGGTGGATGGAGAGGCCTGGATTCAGAGGCCAGGCCTCATCAAGATTAAATACAAGAATGCTGCCCAAATGTTGACAAGAGATCGGGTAAGAAAGGAAAGTCTCACCTTTCTCTTATATTGTCTCCATATACAGCTGTCACTTGGTTATTGAATGCTTCCAGTCAGGCAGAATTCCTCAAAAGGAGGTATGCATGCCACTTATATCAGAGTCACCTTGAATGCTTATTAGAAATGCACATTCCTGGGCCCCCACACCAAACCCACTGAATCAGAATAGGGATGGGTAGTTCCTGGGAATTGCATTTGTAAATAAGTTCTCTGAGACATTCTGTTATATACTGACATTTGCAAACCACTGTCCAAGAGAGTGAGACAATAAGCTCCTTCCTCTGGTTTTAGACAAAGTTGTTCCTCTCCCACCACTGCACAGAAAACTGAAGGCCTCAAATAGCTATGGAGGTATCTCCTTCAACAAGAGATTCTTCATTGGATATGGTCTTTAAGTTTCTCTAAGATTGAAAATGCTGCATTTGCAAATGCCACCAACTGCAGTCAACCATCTAAAGCTAGAAAGAAGCCATTATTAATCATATGTTCAGTATCTAGAGGCTTTCTTCCCTCTAACCTGTGAACCATCCATAGAAATAATAATAGAGAAGGGAGGGGAAGTCTAGTTTACAAATGGCCTACTTTGTGCTGGGCACATGTATTTTCTCAAGTAGGTCCTCCCAACAATCCTGTGAGGTAGATATTCTTATGCCTATTTTACAGGTGAGGGAAATGAAAACCAGAGGGGTTAAATAATGTGTGCTAAAAATCAGGCAACCAGTAAATGATGGAAGCACAATTCGAAATTAAACTACGTATGTCTGGCTCTAGAATCCATCACGACAGGGACACTGGGTGGCTCAGTTGATTGACAGGCTGCCTTCAACTCAGGTCATGACCCTGGGGTCCTGGGATCAAGCCCTGCATCAGGCTCCCGCTCAGCAGGGAGTCTCCTTCTACCTTTCCTGTCTCTCCCTCTGCCCCCCCTCCTTCTTCTCCTTTTCTTCTCTCTCTCTCTCTCTCTAATAAATAAATAAATAAAACATTTTTTAAAGATCCATCACAACATATGGCCTAGATTGGCAAAGAAAGGAGCATGAAAGGTGCCGCATTGTCTTATGATTATGATACCTTCATATAGGAGCTTCTAGGAGGTTATCATCTATCTGACTGAAGCATGTAGTCCCAAGACACAGCACAGTAACAACAAAAATTAACATTACCTAGCAGGAAATGGACAGTGAATAAAATGAAGGATAGATGTGGATGTGTGTAGATGAGTGTATAGAAGAATGGATGGAGTCCTATTTCTCCTTTATCCACTATCCCCACACAAACAGATTTGTCATGTACCCTCTAAGCTATAGTAATCATCAGGATCTGCCACTATCTTCATTTTTAGGACTTTGAGAACTCAATGAAAATGTGGGAGTACAAGCATGGTGAAATTCAAGCTGCCTCTCAACCCCAGTTGGACTCCCCAGAATCTCAGGATAGCCTCTCTGATGAGGAGTATACTCAAATGCAGCACTTAGCTCGACTTGCAGAAAACCTCATCAGCAGGTAAGTGGTCTGGCCCAGATACAAGGGTTGGGAATCCCAAGAACAGTTAAGGAGCAGAAGCTAACTTGTGTCTATTGGCTCTTAGGGAGCCTGGCGTCAGAAAGTAGTCTTTCCCAGAGCTCTGAAGATTGACAGGACCCTGACAATCCAGGCAGGAACAGTCTTTGTGTTCAGCAAAGGACTAATATTTATCCTTGCCCTTAAATATCAAGAGGGCCTCAGGGTTCTTGAAGTCAGCTTCCATTTAGCCTGAGCTCCCACAATCCCAAAGTACCCAAAGTATTATCTACTTCAGGTGAGGTAAGAATAGACAAAGACAAATACCTAGAAAAGATCAGAAACATTTTCTGGCGTAGTTAGCTACCCAACCCAGGGCTCTCATTTCTACCTTCATCTCAACCATCACCAACACCCAAGTCAGAAGTTTTTTAAAAATTTCCAGACCCATCTATCTGTTCTTGCTTTATTGCAGACTTAATGACCTGAGTAAGGTCCACCAGCATGTGTCTGTTCTCATGGATTCTGTGAATGCCAGTGCTAACATCCTGAATGGCATATTTTACAGCCAAGATAGTGGCAATGAGGCAGGTGCAGCTTCCTGCATTCCCAATGAGGTAAGAAAGGAAGGGGAAGATGAAGAAAAAGATGAAGAAAAAGTTACACCAAATAAGAAGGGGGATGAAAGTGGTGAAAAGTGAAACAGAGGCTGGGTGGAGAAACTGGGCAAATGATATGGCAGGAAACTGATCGACAGAGTAGGAAGTACAAGGAAGTAGAGATATCCCTTAACATGTTATAAGTGCAAAGTGGCTACTGGGGAAATTCCATAGCAGATTTCATCAGCCTGAGAGCTAGGCCTTCTTCCTGAAAGCTATCAACCACACTGACCTCATGGGAGAAATAGCCAATATACAGAAACTTGGCATTGGACTTCCTCATCCCAAGTGGATCCCTGTATAACCTGTTAAGGTGATGCCTCTCATGGAAATCTGAGTTCCAGGCTGCCTTTATTTCCCTGAGAGAAAGGTCCAGATTAGGATACTTGATGTTAAATGTACCATCCCATGAATTTACCCACAGCCAGAAAATTTAAGTGATTCTCTTACAACAGAGACTTTGGACACAGAAACAAACTGAGGGACTTGGAGGGAGGGGGGGTGGAGGGATGGGAGAGCCTGGTGGTGGGTACTGGGGACACCTAAAGCGTGGAGCACTGGGTGTGGGGAATGGGGAATGAATCTTGGAACACTGGGAAAAAAATTTTAGTAACAATAAAAATAAATAAATAAATAAATAAATAATAAAAAGTAACTTTAGTGCTAGACAAACAATATAAAAGAGCCACATTAGGATCAAGGCCTCCTAAAATGTGGGATCCCTATTTATTTTCAACCAGACTTAGTTGTTGGATTCCTGGAGCTCAGATTCTGAAGTTTTGAAAAGGTATGATTGGACCTAGCCCCAATTACCATGGGAAAGGAGGTTTTAATGTAGCAGCAACAAGTAGCCTCAGATTTACTCTCTGATTTACATATTTCCTATTTCACTATATCCACCACAGTCAATCAGTGGTGCCAAATGCTAAGGTGTGCTGCACCATTTTGTAGGACACACCAGTGCAGCTGTATCAGTAGTTGACAGGTCTAGTTATGTCAGTTCTGATTGGTTGATGTTCATGCTGTACTAGTTGTGCTATATTTTGAATATGACTTTTTCACTTATTTCCACATGCTACTAGCCTGCTCCTACCTTCCTACAAAGAAGTCAGTTGCATGCTTACTAACCAAAAACTCCTCTGTCTTTGTCCTTTCCCTTCCTTTCTTTTCCTTTCTTCACTCAGACTCTAAGCAGAAATGATGCAGTAGATGTTACGTTTAGTCTTAAAGGGCTCTACAATGACACCAAAGCTTTCCTGGATGAAAACTTGGTGAGTGAAGGGGGTTGGAATGAGGGAGGTCAAAGTATTTCATCTGAAGATGGTTATGGTCTATGCTTGGTTCTAGGGTGTTGGAAGACATGTAGGAACATTTTGGCCAGGTGCTTACCTGGTAGTCCCTGCTTTGTCATCCTCACCCAGGGTTGCCATTGATTGTATCAACTCACCATTACACTAATCCATAGTGACTAACATATCCTTGAAGAAAAGTCTTTCCCTCTCCTTTGGCAAATGTTTCCTGGGTCCAGACCAGGTCAATCAAAAGTAGGGTTGTTTTTTTTTTCATTATACTTAACACAGGTTCAGTAGAAATGGGTGAACTCTTTTGAGCTGCTCTGTATCTCCCAAGTTTCCATATACCTTTGTCACAATATGGGAAGAAAATATAGACTAGCAGTAGGTTCAAATCCCCGATCTGCCGCTCACTAACTCCATTCATTTCATAAGGCTGCTCTACCGAAGTACTGAAACCTGGTTAACTTAAAACAACAGAAATTTATTATCTCACAGTTTTGGAGGCTAGAAGCTGAAATCAATGTGTCAGCAGGGCCATATTCCCTCTGAAAGCTGTAGACTCATCCTTCCTTGCTTTTCCTAGCTTCTGATGACTTGCCAGCAATCTTTGGTGCTCCTTGGCTTGTAGATGCATTACTCCAATTCTCCATCTTTACATAGTATTCTCCTTGTGTCTTTCTGTCTTTACATAACCATTTTATTACAAGGACACCAGTCATACTGGATCAGGGTCCTACCCTACTTCAGTATGACCTCATCTGTAATGATACCATTTACAAATAAGGTCATATTCTGAGGTACTAGGGGCTAGGGTTTCAACATATCTTTCTTGTGGGTTGGGGGACACAATTGAGTCCATAACACTAGCTGTGTGAAGTAACCTCACATCTCTGGGTCTTGGTTTCATTATCTATAAAATGGTAATTGTAATTTATACCTCTCCAGGTTGTTGTGAAAATTCAATTAGAAACTGTATATTAAGTGCATAGCTAGCCGGGCACTAGTAGCAGCCTGATACATGGTAGATTTTATTAGTGTTAGGGAAAATGGACTGAAGCTCTGTTTTTGAGGTACAAGAATAGTTGAATGGTTCTCATAATGCAAAGCCCATAGACACACTTGACAAGTGTGCTCTGATGACTCAACTGATCACGACCACCCCACTTTTGGGTTGCTGCTAAAGCCCTGAGGCAGGTACTGTTCTTGCCTCTCATCTAATTAAGGTTTATTTGAAGAGGGGCTTCTGAGTTGATATTGCAAGAAGTGCATCCACTTCCCTTTTTCCATTTGCACAACTAATTGGCACACTGCACAGGCAGCAAAGTGGCTAAGGCAATCAGGCCAGGCTGTCCCAGCATCTGAGCCCCAAGCTAGAATCTTTCAGCCTTAAACAGCAACAACAGAAGTACCTTCTATATATAGGCAGAGCTAAATGGCCTCGCAGTCTGAACAGCAGAGAATTGGGGAGCTTGGCCTCTCATTGCCATTCAGGCTTTCTTGAAGCTCATGGCATGAAAATTGGTTTGTGCCAGCCAACAACCCAAATTGAGCATATATCACACTTAATATAGGTTAAGGACCTGCTAAGGATCCCCACACATCTACATACATCCTAATGAGACCGGGGGGAAGGCAGCAGCTAAGAATGATCATGTATCTCCAGAAAGGCAACGTCAGAGGTGGCAAGGAAATAAAGCTTCTTTCCTTTTGGTGCTGTTATTCTTCCCCTTGAAGAAGAAGGGCAGTAAGCAGCTCAGTGTTGGCAGAGAGATGTAGATTTATGTTGAAGTAAATCCCACTCAATAACCCCTACTTCCTTTATTTGGCAACCTCACTTTTACTATGGCCAGTGATGTGTTAGAACAGAAACCAAGAAATAAGCAACAAAGTACTCTGAGTCAGTTCACACATTTACCTCATAGAGTCCTGGACAAGGTCTTCTACAGAGCCAGAAAGAGAGGAGAATAGAGCATGAGACTCAAATCCACCACCTAGAATTTTTCAGAGCCTGAGTCTCTGCATGCTAAACAGGAAGTCATTAGGAAATCATTTTATTCCTATTGTGATTAGAAATCGTTTTCCAGGGCTCCAAATCCTTTCTTTTCTGTGGCTTTGGGTTTGACTACCAAACCCCTTTTGAGCATTGCTGGTAAGTATGCCCCAATGGACTCCCCACCCCTTTCTCCCTTACCTTGAAGTGATAACTATTTCTACCTGACACCTGCTATCTCCCATCCTACCCCCATGTGCACACACATGTTCTGTGCATCTTCACTACTCTATACTGTCTTAAATCATTAGTTATAAAACAAAAGATTATTTGTCAGCACTGACTTGTTCCTCTTTCATATCCCATTCTGACTGACCATAATCTCCAACCCCATCCCCCAGCTATTCACCTGCCATCCATTTGTGACAGTTGGCAAGGCTCCACTTATGATTGGAGCATCAAGTGGCCCGTGCACAGCTAGAAGCCACATAAATGCCAGGTTGAAAGTAAAGTATATGACTATGACAGGGAGGAGAGGTCAAGCCAAGTTAGGTGGGCTGGAAAATTTGTCAGGCTGATGACAGCAACACACATCTGTTCTCCCAGCTCACTATTTAATGAAACAGAACTATCTCAGCTATGTTGCTGGTCTAGGACTTGGCTCTTCTGAGCTGAAGATGGTCCCAGAAGAATTCATTTTAACTCTTCCATAGACTGTACAGAGTTCATCCTGTGGGTTATGAGGATTATTAGGGAATCCTTAAGCTTTGTTTTCTGAACCTGTAGGACAAGACATCTGGATCACATTTCTAAATTACCAAGAGACTAGCTAGGGGCTAAAGCAGAGCTTGAGGGGGTACTTGGAGGGGTCAGTCAGTTAACTGTCTGCCTTCGGCTCAGGTCATGATTCCAGGGTCCTGGGATCAAGTCCCACATTGGGCTCCTTGCTTGGCAGGAAGCCTGCTTCTCCCTCTACCTGCTGTTCCCCTTACCCCCTCCCCGGCTTCCCCTGTTTGTGTGCCCTCTCTATCTCTGAAAAATAAATAAAATATTTTAAAAATAAGTAGATATGGGGCACCTGGGTGGCTCAGTTGGTTGGGCGACTGCCTTCGGCTCAGGTCATGATCCCGGAGACCCGGGATCGAGCCCCACATCGGGCTCCCTGCTCTGCAGGAAGCCTGCTTCTCCCTCTCTCACTCCCCTTGCTTGTGTTCCCTCTCTGGATGTGTTTCTCTCTGTCAAATAAATAAAATCTTTAAAAAATTTTAAAAAAATAAAAATAAGTAGATAGATAGATGATATATGGATAGATAGATGATAGATAGATAAATGATAGATAGATGATTGATAGATAGATGATAGATAGATAGATAGATAGATAGATAGATAGATAGATAGATGATAGATAAGTAAGTAAAGAAAGAAACACAGCTTGGGGAGGCAGACCCTCTTTTCCAGAAAGGGAAAATTTGAGCCAATCTCCATCTAGTCTTCTCCTTGCTTCACAAATGAACCTTTAAATTATGGTAACTGTATAATAAAGATTCCCCAGCATGTAACCACCTCACATATCTTTCCTGGGCAGTGTGATATATAGGCTGAACTATAGAGTTAAATAAATCTATCTAGCCATGTGATCTTCAGCACCAAATTTCTTTGAGTCTGTTTTCTTGAGGATAGTACCTTGTAAGGTATTATAAAGTTATTGGGAAGATGGAATGATATCACGTATGCAAAATGCCTGGCATACAGCGTGTACTAGTAATTGGTAGCTTTTATTTAGGGGAACAATTAGATGTCTCCGGGGACTTGAGGATCAGGGTAAGACCCTTGTTCTGGACCCTAAGCAGCAGGGGTATAATTCAACTGATAATTGATACTGGTCAAAGGCCTCCCTGCTTGCCAGACTGTGAGCATGCCCAGCCCCAAGGAAATTACCATAATATGGTTGTTTCCTGGATCTAACTATTGAGAAAGTAAAGAGCTAGCTATGCCTTCCACCAATCCCATGACCAAAGGAGATACAAGTTGGCACCCTGTGGTCTAATGGCCACTAGCAGGGACTGGGAGTGTGGGAAAGAGCCAGAGTTTATGAAGGCAGGGTGTTAGGCATTGGATACTCACTCTTTTTCTTGTTTTTACCAGCTGAGAAATGCTGAGGATGAGGCCACACTTCAAACTGCCCTGGAAACCATGAATAAGGAGTTCAAAAAGCTATCCAAGATTGACTGGATGAATTCAATTCTTGTTACAGAGGTATGTTAAATGGGAATTAGGAAATAAAGAGGAAAAGGGCTTCTTCCTTGGTTCCTTCCAGTGTGGGTAAGGACACAGTGATTGATGTAGCAAAAGGTGTCCAGTAGTGGCTTTCAGCTTGAGCTTAAAGGAGCACCCCCTCCCATCTCCTCATCATAAGCAGACAGCACATGGCAGAAAACACATTGAAAAACTAGATGACCATGGAAAAATAACCAAAAAGAAGAGCTACTCTGCAGCACGAAATGATTGGGGAAGAATAAGTAAGACTGGTTTTTTCTATGCTGTTCTCTGGTCACAATTCCCTCTCTCTGCCCAATACCTGCTACTAGGAACTGGATTTCATCTGGCACATACCATTATGGCCAATATCAGTTGTTTGCAGCTGACATCTGTTCTAAATGGTTAGTGCCTGGGCCATATGGGTGGTTAAAACACCTCTCTCTGCTGCTTTCTGTCCATCCCATCTGGGATGATAGCAGGCTCAGTGCCTTCCCTTAGCAGGTGTGTGACTTAAAAGGAAATCAAGCATGGGAGCAGTGGCTACATTACAGCTGTCGGGATGCTGTCATTTTTCCAGAGTCATATCAGGAAGAGGAGGAGACAGGTTTACACTCTTTTTTTCCAGTGGAGAGGATTGGAGGTTTAATATCTTGAAAAGATGAAAATTCCAACACTTTCTTGGAAAGTGTTTGGCTGGACTTTCTGACAACAAAGTTAACCTGGGAATTGTGTTTTACTAAGATCAGTGGTAAGATAAGCACACTTTAGCAGAAGTTAGAGGGCTGGGAAGCTAAACTAGAATTAAAGAGCCTGAATGATCTGTATATCAGAGAACCCACATTCATAATTAAGAATTATGCAGAGATCCCTCTTTGCATTTCAGACAGGTAAGTAAGTGGCATGTGAGGCAGGTTCTTCCCAACATGAAGGTATTTGGCCAAAGAAGTATGTTTGAGTTCATCAAACCATATTGGTTTTTTTCCCTTTTTATATATATTTTAATTTATTTTTTCAGTGTTCCAAGATTCATTGTTTATGCCCCACACCCAATGCTCCACACAATACGTGCCTTCAAGACCCACCATCAGGCTTATCCCCCCCACCCCCTATCCTCCAAGACCATCAGTTAGTTTCTAAGTCTGAAGTCTCTCTTGTTTCATCTACCTCTCCAATTTACCCCACTTCCCACTTCCTTTCCTTCTACTATCCTCCATATTACTCCTTATGCTCCACAAGTAAGTGAAATCATATAATATTTGACTTTCTCTCCTTGGCTCATTTCACTCAGCATAATCTACTCAAATCCAGTCCATGTTGCTACAAAAGTTGAGTATTCATCCTTTCTGATGGAGGCGTAGTACTCTGTTGTATATATGGACCATATCTTCTTTATCCATTCATCTGTTGAAGGCCACCTTGGCTCTCAGCAGTTCAGGGATTGTGGCCATTGCACCAATGAACATTGGGGTACATATGACCCTTCTTTTCACTACATCTGTATCTTTGGGGTAAATACCCAGGGTCATATGGTAGCTCTATTTTTAACTTTTTAAGGAATCTCCACATTGTTTTTCAAAGTGGCTGTATCAACTTGCATTCCCACCAACAGTGTAAGAGGGTTTCCCTACTCTACAGCCTCTCCAACACTTGTTGTTTCCTGTCCTGTTAATTTTGGCCATTCTGACTGGTGTGAGGTAGTATCTCAATGTGGTTTTGATTTGAATTTCCCGGATAGCTAATGATGATGAACATTTTTTCATGTGTCTGTTAGCCATTTGTATGTCTTCTATGGAGCAGTGCCTCTTCATGTCTCCTGCCCATTTTTTGTTGTGATCACCTTATTTTTGGTGGTTGAATTTGAGGAGTTCTTTATAGATCTTGAGTATCAGCCATCTTTCTGTAGTGTCATTTGCAAATATCTTCTCCCATTCCGTGGGTTGCCTCTTTGTTTTCCTGATTGTTTCCTTTGCTGTGCAGAAGCTTTTTATTTTGATGAAGTCCCAAAAGTTCATTTTCATTTTTGTTTCTTTGCCTTTGGAGACATGTCTTGAAATAAGTTGCTGTGGACAATGTGAAAGAGATTACTGCCTATGTTCTCCTCTGGGATTTTGATACACTCCTGTCTCACGTTGAGGTCTTTCATCCATTTCGAGTTTATCACTGTGTGTGGCATAAAAGAATAGTCTAATTTCATTCTGCTATACATAGCTGTCCAATTTTCCCAGCACAAATTATTGAAGACACTGTCTTTTTTCCACTGGATATTTTTTCCTGCTCTGCCGAAGATTATTTGACCATAGAGTTGTGGGTCCATATCTGGACTCTTTACTCTTCCATTGGTCTATGTGTCTGTTTTTGTGCCAGTACCATGCTGTCTTGGTGATCACAGCTTTGTAATAAAGCTTGAAATCAGGTAACATGATGCCCCCAGCTTTGTTGTTCTTTTTCAACATTTCCTTAGCAATTTAGGGTCTTTCCTGCTTCCATATAAATTTTAGGATTGTTTGTTCCAGCACTTTGAAAAACATTGGTGGAAGTTTGATCAGAATGGGATTGAAAGTATGGATTGCTCGGGGCAGTATAGACATTTTAACAATGTTTATTCTTCCGATCCATGAACATGGTATGCTCTTCCATCTTTTTGTGTCTTCTTCAATTTCTTTCAGAGTGTTCTGTAGTTCCTCGAGTACAGATCCTTGACTTCTTTGGTTAGGCTTGTTCTTAGGTATCTTGTGGTTTTTGGTGTTATAGTAAATGGAATCGATTCTCTGATTTCTCCTTCTATATTTTTATTGTTACTGTATAAGAACGCCACTGATTTCTGTGCATTGATTTGTATCCTGCCACATTACGGAATTGTTGTATGAGTTCTAGTAGTTTGGGGGTAGAGTATTTTGGGTTTTCCATGTAAATTATCATGTCATCAGCAAAGAGAGAGAGCTTGGCTTCTTCTTTGCCAATATAAATAACTTTTATTTCTTTTTGTTGTCTGATTGCTATTTTAGGACTTTTAATACTGTTGAACCATGGTGGCGAGAGAGGGCATCCTTGTCTTGTTCCTGATCTCAACGTAAAGGCTGTCAGTTTTTCCCCATTGAGAATGATATTCACTGTGTGTTTTTCATAGATAGATGATATGAGGTTAAGGAATGGTCCCTCTATCCCTATACTTTGAAGAGTTTTAATCTGCATCCACTGAGAGGATCATATGGTTCTTCTCTCTTATTAATTTGTTCTATCACCCTGATTGATTTGCAAATGTTGAACCACCTTTGCATCCCAGGGATAAATCTCACCTGGTCAAGGTAGATAATCTTTTTAATGTACTCTTGGATCGTATTAGCTAGTATCTTGTTGAGAATCTTGGCATCAATATTCATCAGGGATATTGGTCTGAAGTTCTCCTTTTTGATGGGGTCTTTGTCTGTTTAGAGGATTAAAGTAATGCTGGAGTCATAGAAAGAGTCTGGAAGTTTTTCTTCTTTTCTATTTTTTGAAACAGCTTCAGGAGAATAAGTATTATTTCTTCTTTGAATGTTTGGTAGAATTCCTCAGGGAATCTGTCAGGTCCTGAGCTCTTGTTTTTTAGGAGGTTTTTGATCACTGCTTCAATCTCCTTACTAGATATTGGTCTATTTTTTTATTGTTACTTAAATTTTTTTCCCAGTGTTACAAGATTCATTCCCCATTCCCCACACCCAGTGCTCCATGCATTAGGTGCCCTCACTACCCACCACCAGGATCTCCCATTCCCCCACCCGCTTCCTCCAAGTCCCTCAGTTTGTTTCTGTGTCCAAAGTCTCTGTTGTTTCATTTCTCTCTCTGGATTACCCTACTTCCCATTAACTTTCCTTCTCCTACTGTCCTCTAGGTTACCCCTTATGCACCACAAGTAAGTGATACCATGTGATACTTGACTTTCTGTACTTGGCTTATTTCACTCAGCATAATCTCTTCCAGTCCAGTCAATGTTGATAAAAAAGTTGGATATTCATCCTTTCTGATGGAGGCATAGTATTCCATTGTATATATGTACCACATCTTCTTTATCCATTCATCTGTTGATGGGCACCTTGGCTCTTTCCACAGTTTGGTGATTGTGGCCATTGCTGGGATGAACATTGGGGTACATATGGCCCTTCTTTTCACTACATCTGTATCTTTGGGGTAAAAGCCCATTAGTGCAATTGTAGAGTCACAGGGTAGCTCTATTTTTAATTTTTTAAGAAATCTCCACACTGTTTTCCAAAGCGGCTATACCAGCTTACATTCCCACCAACAGTGTAAGAGGGTTCCCCTTTCTCCGCAGCCTCTCCAACACTTGTTGTTTCCTGACTTGTTAATTTTGGCCATTCTGACTGGTGTAAGGTGGTATCTCAGTGTGGTTTTGATTTGTATTTCCCTGATAGCTAGTGACGCTGAACATTTTTTCATGTGTCTGTTAGCCGTTTGTATATCTTCTATGGAGAAGTGCCTCTTCATGTCTCTTGCCCATTTTTTGATGTGTTCATATTCTTTTTGGATGTTGAGTTTGAGTAGTTCTTTTTTTTTTAAGATTTTATTTATTTGACAGAGAGAAACATAGCCAGAGAGGGAACACAAGCAGGGGGGGTGAGAGAGGGAGAAGCAGGCTTCCCGCCGAGCAGAGAGCCTGATGTGGGACTCGATCCTGGGTTTCCGGATCATGACCTGAACCGAAGGCAGTTGCTCAACCAACTAAGCCACCCAGGCGCCCTGAGTAGTACTTTATAGATCTTGGATACCAGCCCTTTGTCTGTAGCGTCATTTGCAAATATCTTCTCCCATTCTGTGGGTTGCCTCTTTATTTTGTTGACTGTTTCCTTTGCTGTGCAGAAGCTTTTAATTTTGATGAAGTCCCAGAAGTTCATGTTCGCTTTTGTCTCCTTTACCTCTGGAGACATGTCTTGAAAGAAGTTGCTGTGGCCGAAGTTAAAGAGGTTACTGCCTATGTTCTTTTCCAGGATTTTGATGGATTCCTGCCTCACGTTGAGGTCTTTCATCCATTTCGAGTTTGCCTTTGTGTGTAGTTTAAGAGAATAGTCTAGTTTCATTCTTCTATACATAGCTGTCCAATTTTCCCTGCACCATTCATTGAAGAGACTGTCTTTTTTCCACTGGATATTTTTTCCTGCCTTGTCAAAGATGATTTGCCCATAAATTTGTGGGTCCATATGTGGGCTCTCCACTCTGTTCCATTGGTCTATTTCTCTGTTTTTGTGCCAGTACCATGCTGTCTTGGTAATCACAGCTTTGTAATAAAGCCTGACATCAGGTAACAAGATGGCCCCAGCTTTGCTTTTCTTCTTCAGCAATTCCTTAGTGATTCAGGGTCTTTTTTGGTTCCATATAAATTTTAGGATTGTTTGTTCCAACATTTTGAAGAATTTTGGTGGAATTTTTATTGGAATGGCATTGAAAGTGTAGATTGCTCTGGGCAGTATAGACATTTTGACAATGTTTATTCTTCCAATCAATGAGCATGGAATGCTCTTCCATCTTTTTGTGTCTTCTTCAATTTCTTTCATGAGTGTTCTGTAGTTCCTCGAGTACACATCCTTGACTTCTTTGGTTAGGTTTATTCCTAAGTATCTTACAGTTTTTGGTGCTATAGTAAACAGAATCGATTCTCTGATTTCCCTTTCTATTTTTTTGTTGTTGGTGTATAAGAATGCAACTGATTTCTGCGCGTTGATTTTGTATCCTGCCCCATTACCAAATTGTTATATGAGTTCTAGTAGTTGGGGGGTAGAGTCTTTTGGGTTTTCGACATAGAGTATCATGTCATCTGCAAAGAACAAGAGTTTGACTTCCTCTTTGCCAAGCTGTATACCTTTTATTTCTTTCTGTTGCCTGATTGCTGTTGCTAGGACTTCTAACACTATGTTGATCAGTAGTGATGAGAGTGGGAATCCTTGCCTTGTTCCTGATCTCAGAGGAAAGGCTGTCAGTTTTTCCCCATTGAGGATGATATTCGCTGTGGGTTTTTCGTAGATAGATTTTATGAGGTTGAGAAATGTTCCCTCTATCCCTATACTCTAAAGAGTTTTGATCAGGAACGGATGGTGTATTTTGTCGAATGCCTTTTCTGCATCAATTGAGAGTACCATGTGGTTTTACTCTCTTCTCTTATTGATTTGTTCTATCACGTTGATTGTTTTGCGAGTGTTGAACCACCCTTGCATCCCTGGGATAAAACCCACCTGGTCATGGTGGATAATCTTTTTAATGTATTGTTGTATCCTGTTAGCAAGGATCTTGTTGAGAATCTTGGCATCCGTATTCATCAGTGATATTGGTCTGAAGATCTCCTTTTGGATGGGGTCTTTGTCTGGTTTAGGGATTAGGGTGATACTGGCTTCATAGAAAGAGTCTGGAAGTTTTCCTTCCATTTCTATTTTTTGAAAGAGCTTCAGGAGAATAGGTGTTATTTCTTCCTTGAATATTTGGTAGAATTCCCCAGGGAATCCGACTGGGCCTGGACTCTTGTTTTTGGGGAGGTTTTTGATCACTGCTTTATTCTCATTATTAGATATAGGTCTATTCAGATTGTCAATGTCTTCCTGTTTTAGTCTTGGTAGTTTATAGGTTTCTAGGAATGTATCCATCTCTTCTAGGTTGTTAAACATATTGGCATATAATTGTTGATAGTAATTTTTGATGATTGTTTCTATTTCTTTGGTATTAGTCGTGATCTCTCCCCTTTCATTCATGATTTTATTAATTTGGGTCTTCTCCCTTTTCTTTTGGACTAGTTTGGCCAATGGTTTATCGATCTTATTGATTCTTTCAAAGAACCAGCTTCTAGTTTCGTTGATGCGTTCTACTGTATCTCTAGTTTCTGATTCATTCATCTTTGCTCTAATCCTTATTATTTCCCGCCTTGTGTGGGGGGTTGGTTTAATTTTTTTTTTGATTTTCCACCTTTAATATGTAATGGAAATGGTGTATTGGGATTTTTCAATTTTTTTGAGTGAGGCTTGGATGGCTATGAATTTCCCCCTTAGGACTGCCTTTGCTGTATCCCATAGGTTTTGGATCAACGTATCTTCATTCTCATTGGTTTCCATGAAGTGTTTCAGTTCTTCTTTGACTTCTTGGTTGATCCACATATTCTTGAGCAGGATCGTCTGTAGCTTCCAAGTGTTTGATTTTCTCCTGAACTTTTTATGGTGGTTGAGTTCCAGTTTCACGGCATTGTAGTCAGAGAATATGCAGGGAATAATTTCAATCTTCTGGTATTGGTTGAGCCCTGATTTGTGACCTAGTATATGGTCTATTCTGGAGAAAGTTCCATGTGCACTCGAGAAGAATGAGTATTCTGCTGTTTTAGGGTGAAAAGTTCTGAATATATCTATGAGATCCATCTGGTCCAATGTGTCATTCAAGGCTCTTGATTCTTTGTTGATTTTCTGTTTAGATGATCTGTCCATTGCTGAGAGTGCTGTGTTAAGATCTCCTACAATCAATGTATTTGCATCAGTATGATTCTTTATTTTGTTTAACAGTTGGCTTATGTAGTTGGCTGCTCCCATGTTGGGGGCATAAATATTTACAATTGTTAGATCTTCTTGATGTATAGACCCTTTAAGAATGATATAGTGTCCTTCTGTGTCACTGACTACAGTCTTTAGACTAAAATCCAATTTGTCTGATATGAGAATTGCTACCCCGGCTTTCTTTTGGGGTCCATTGGCATGAAAGATGGTCTTCCATCCCCTCACTTTCAGTCTGGAAGTGTCTTTAGGTTCCAAATGAGTCTCTTGTAAATAGCATATGAATGGGTCCTGTCGTTTTATCCAATCTGCAACCCTGTGTCTTTTTATTGGAGCATTTAGTCCGTTCACATTGAGGGTGATTATTGATAGATATGTTTGTACTGACATCATGTTGCCAATGGAGTTCATGTTTCTATATATTACCTCTGTAGATTTCTGTTTTGTGTCACTCTTGAGTTCGTTTCTCCTCTATAGAACCCCTCTTAGCATTTTTTGTAGTGCTGGCTTGGTGGTTGCATAATCTTTTAGACCTTGGCGGTCTTGGAAGCTCTTTATTTCTCCTTCCATTTTGAAAGTCAACCTTGCTGGATACATTATCCTTGGTTGCATATTTTTGTCATGTAACTTCCTGAATATGTCTTGCCAGCCCTTTCTGGCTTGCCAGGTTTCTGTGGAAAGGTCTGACGTTATT
>PITA01018455.1:0-40287 GCA_004023965.1 Spilogale gracilis
AGGGACAGAAGAAGGAAGGAAGGAAGGAAGGAAGGAAGGAAGGAAGGAAGGAAGGAAGGAAGGAAGGATGGAAGGAAGGAAGGAAGGAAGGAAAAAAGAAAGCTTGTGAGATTGAGGAAGGGTAGGGGAACTGTGATTAAATTTCCTCATCATTTCACAACCTTGCCCTCAGACCTTGGAAATGATAAGCATCTGAATCAGGAAATTTCCCCTTACTGGATTAGATGCTAAGTTTGCCTGGAAATGGCAGATGCTAATCTTTTCATAAGTCACCTGCCTGATGCACAGTGCCTTCTGCCTATCCAGAGCTAACTGAATACTCAACATTTTTAAACTTTAGGAAAATACTAGCTAGGCATATTATTAATGTTTATTCTAATATGAATTTAAAGTGAATGTGAGCACTATGATGACTTCTATTTCTTGGTTTCTTGAGATTTCCTTTTAATGCAATTAAAATAATGCTTTGACCCAAAATAAAAATGCATCTTTAAATTTAAGGCTTTTATAAAGCCACCAATAATGATGTACTTTGATACACATGCTTCCTCAGAGGAAATAAGGGACAAACAGATTTCCAGTCAACTTCTCAGTGTCAGACAAATAGGTGTTGTTTACTCTGTAGAAAACAGAATTATTCAACAAAAGATATGAGATGGTCTTGAATTCTAAAATAAATTACTAGCAAACCTGTAGCTATAATGGAGTTCTTTGTGTGTACAAAGGAAAGTTTCCAGTGGTCTCTTATTATATTATTGACTTTCACTACAAACTGAAATGCCCAGTTGCAAGTTCTGAGAAGTTACTAGATGAAATTTAAAGGAGTTGTGACAACTTAGTAACACTGTCACATTTATTTAGAAAACACAGAACACAAAGATGATCTAAACATAACTATGAATTAGAGAAATAAGATTTAAAATATAATCTATAGCTTTAAAATTAATATAAATAGAATTTTATTTTATTTATTTATTTTTAAAGATTTCTTTATTTTAAAGATTTTATTTATTTATTTATTCATGAGAGACAGAGAGAGAGGTAGAGACAGAGAGAGAAGCAGGCTCCTTGCTGAGCAGAGAGCCCAGGACCCTGCGATCATAACCTGAGCCGAAGGCAGAACTGACTGAGCCACTCAGGCACCCCAAGATTTATTTATTTTAGAGAGAGAGACCAAATGCCAGTGGGGGGAGGGGCAAAGGGAGTGAGAGAGAAATCCTCAAGTAGACTCCCCACTGGGCAAGGACTCCATTGCTGAGCTTAATCCAAGGACCCCAAGATCATGAGCTGAGCCGAAATTAACTCAGACACATAACCAACTCAGCCACGTAGCTGTCTCCTAAAAAGTATTTCATTTTAAAAATAGATTTATTATTTGTATTTTTATAGTAATATTAGTACTGGAATGGATCTTTAGTATCATCTAACTCCAGGCATTTTGTTTCCAGAAATTATATAAATAAAAACCACCAAACTGGTTGAAACCTCTGAATTTTCAGAACGAAGACAAAGTCACATCGATTTGATCAGTATCCTAGGCCTATCAGAGGTGTAGACTCTTCTTAACTAAAGAAGAGTCGCTCTTCTGTGGCTCCTTATCATGACTCTTTACACCATACTCTAAATATTTTCTCTCAGTTGTTAGCACATATGAGCAAATGGTAGTTTGTGCCTTGATCAAAAATTAAAATGAAGCTTGTTTCATTTCTTTCAGGTGGTTTCCAGTAATGCCTTAAATTCTTAGGAAATCTTGCTGGAAAATAGAGGTTTTGGATTTGTATAAGGCTGAATTTCTGAACTCGCAGTGTCTTAGTGGCTCCCCTAACATCACCTGGCTTTTTACTTTACTTAAAAAATTATTTTTAAAAGATTTTATTTATTTATTGGACAGAGAGAGACAGCAAGAGAGGGAACACAAGCAGGAAGAGTCAAAGAGGGTGAAGCAGGCTCCTCACTGAGCAGGGAGCCCAATGCAGGGCTTGATCCCAGGACCCTGACTGAGATCATGACTTGAGTCAAAGGTGGACACTGAATGACTGAGCCCCTCAGGTGCCCCAACTTTACTAAGAAAATTAAAGTAAAAGGGAAGTCCCCAAACATCCACCACCCACCAGCATCTACAGCCACATAATCTTAGCTATGCCAGTGTCCAGAGACAGCACTTTTAATTATGTTTGGTCCTTACCACTTTTGACAACTCAAGACCATCCCTACAAAATTCTGCTCTTTCCTTCATATAGCATTTTTTTTTCCTTTCTACTCAATCATTCGCATCTAGTGCAGCATGCCATTTTTTTTTCTCTGAAAACAAAACCTTGCACTGATCCTGCTTCCACTGCCAGTTACTGCCCTGTTTCTTTGCTATCTTTTGCAAAAGATAGCAATATACTCTTTTTTTTCTAAGATTTTATGTATTTGTTGGAGAGAGAGTGAGCACAAGCAGAGGGAGAAGCAGGCCAAAAGAGAAGCAGGCTCCCCTCTGAGCAAGGAGCCAGACGCAGGACTCAATCCCAGGTCCTTGGGATCATGACCTGAGCTGAAGGCAGATACTGACTGAGCCACCCAGGTGCCCTGCAACATGCTTCTTCAGAGAGTTGTTAATGCCAATATTTCCTATTCCTTTCTTCCCAGTCCCTCTTAACACCATAAGTATAGGGTTGCCCTGGTGGCTCAGTTGTTAAGCATCTGCCTTCAGCTCAGGTCAAGATCCTGGAATCCCTGGATCGAACCCCACATCAGGCTCCCTGCCCAGAGAGAAGCCTTCTTTTCCCTCTCATTCTCCCTGCTTGTGTTCCCTCTCTAGTTGTGTTTCTTTTTGTCGAATAAATAAATAAAATCTTAAAAAAAAATACCATAGGTGTATATCCATTCCAAAGAGTCTTCTTTCTAAAACATGCCTCATGTATCAGCAATACCAGCCATCTCCAGGTTCCTTGAAGTCTCCTCCCTCCTAGGCCCTCACCAGGGAACCAAGACTGATAGAGCAACCGCTATTTGAAAGAGAGCTATAAAATGCTTGAGTGAAGAAATGATACATGCCCCAGCTCACTAACCAACCCATCCGTAGTCCCAGCTACCCTTCTCCCAAACCCATATCCAATCTGTTGCAAGTCATTCTAGTATCTGGCCACTTCTCTCTATCCGTATTGCTAATATCCAAGCCAACATTATCTTTTTCTTGAATTACAGTAATAAATTCATAACAAGCAGGCTCCCTCACTTCTTATTTACATCTCAACATTTTATTTCCAACACAGTAGGCTGAGATATTATTTTGAAATGTTTAGCAACTCTATCATTAAAAAAAAAAAAAAAAGGAAATTCTAACACATGCTACAACAGGGATAAACCTTGAAGACATTATGCTGGGTGAAATTAACCAGTCATAAAATACAAATATTGTGTGATTCTGCTTACATGAGGTACATAGAATAGTCAGTTCATAGAGACAGAAAGTAGAATGGTGATTGCTAGGGGCTGGAGGGAAGAAGAGAATGGGGAGTATTGTTTAATGGACACAGAGTTTCAATTTGGGAAGATGAAAAAAGTTCTGGAGATGGATGGTAGTAATAGTTGCTGGAAAATGTGTAATTAAGTCATGCACATCACTCCTCTGCTTCCTCCTCTGAAGACTCTCAGCCTCTCTTAGATAAATATACCAAAGTGTGTACCTTGAACTGTGTGGCCATGCATTACCCGTCTGTGCCCATTAACATCTGTAATCATGTCACCTGCTATTCTCCCCTTAAAGTACTTTGTTCCAGCCACACTGGCCTCTTTGTAACACTATTACCCTGTGTCCTTTGCTCTAGGTATGACTAATTCTCTCTCTACCTGGTAATTTTTGGTCAAATCTCATCTTCTAATGAGTTGCCTTGATCACACTATTTATAATGCTATGCACATCCTTTTTTAAAGATTTGTTTTTGTATTTCAGAGAGAGAGAGAGTGAAAGTGGGGGCAGGGTTAGAGAGAGAGAGAAAGAGAGAGAATCCCAAGCAGATTTCCCTCCCAAACTGGAGTGGGACAATGGGCTTGATCTCACGACCCTGAGATCATGATCTGAGCCAAACCAAGAGTTGAATGCTCAATTGCCTGCATCACCCAGGTGCCCCAGTTACATACACACTTAATTGTACTTACCACTTATCACTATACATTTTGTATAGTATCTAATATCCTCTAAAATACGTGATTTGCTTAGTAATTATATTTGTTTGTGTATTATTTGCTGTCTGCCTCCAGTCACTAGAATCTAAGTTCTCCTGGGTAGAAAGTGTTGCTATTTAGCTTGTTGATGTATTGCAAGTGCCAAGGACAGTGTTAGATTAATATAAGGTGCTTAATAAATATTTGTTGAATGTTGAATAAATAAATGTCATTCAACTGCTCCCAAAGTATGCTCATATTTGATCTGTTGGCCTTCTAATCTCAATAACCCTTAAAGAATATATTTGCTCTCATTTTTCAAATAAACTCCACAGGTCAGTTATTGCAATCTTCTTTCATACCAAGTAGCTAACAAATACTTGATTTAGACATTGTTTTTACTATTATTCAATTGCATATTTTTATCTGCCTCTGTGTTAATTACTTTTACAACAGTTTCATTTTTTGTCCTTATTAATTATTCTGGTACTTATAAATTACTTTTAGAGACAACTATTATTTATTTATGGGGGATTTAACATGACTACTAGAAAAGATATATGTGGGGTGCCTGGGTGGCTCAGTTAGTTAAGCGGTTGCCTTTGGCTCAGGTCATGATCCGGGAGACCCAGGATCAAGACCCTCATCGGGCTCCCTGCTCGGTGGGAAGCCTGCTTCTCCCTCTTTCACTCCCCCTGCTTGTGTTCCCTCTCTTGCTGTGTTTCTCTCTCTCAAATAAATAAATAAAATCCTTAAAAAAAAGATATATGCATATTATCTGAAATTTTTTGCAATTTATTCCAATTGTATGGTGTTATTAATATTTGGTAATAACTCCAGGCACATATTTTTATCATGTGTTTGAACTTTGAATGTGAATAGCAGGAACATTTAAATTTAAAACAAATAATCAGAAGCAATAATAATAGTTTTATTTGTTTATTTATTCATTTAGACTCTCCAATCATCTTATAAATTTAAACTCTTATGGTTCAAAAATGGTATGGAGATTATCCTTTATAATTTAATATTTAAGACATTCTATAAGAAAATTCACTCTTCCACCCATTGAGGTAAATGCTAATAATATTTCTACCTAGAATTTTGTGACCATTTTAAGACTATTGTTAAAAAAACAGCAGCACTGGGGTGCCTTGGTAGCTCAGTTGGTCTAGTGGCTAACTCTTGATTTTGACTCAGCTCATGATCTCAGGGTCATGAGACTCAGCCCCACATTGGGCTCACCATGGAATCTGCTTGAGATTCTCTCTCCTATTCCCTTCACCCCTCTTCCCACATCCTCACTCCCTCTCTCAAACTAGAACAAAGAAAAGAAACAGCACCAAATATATGCCTATATACCAGGCATCAAAATCATTTAAGAAGTATTTGTTGAATGCACTTAATTTGCCCATCTCTATACTCAAAACTGTATACAGAAAACTCATTTCATTCTGTTTTATACTTTTAAAATATCTCATCAAAATAATTTCACAAATTCACCAGAACACCTTATGAAATTTATATATAGACAGATGTTTTACACAATAAAGTCAAAGTAAATGTTAAAGATTTGGTCTTCCAATTATGTTTGCACTTTGCAAAAATGGGCTTTTGAGCAGTGGTTAACTTCCCACGCAATACCCCATACTTGGAGAAGAGTTGGCTCCCCTGCATGTTGTCTCACTCATTGCCTTTGAGTAACCCCAGGAATATTGACTTGAGACCCCTACATTTATACCAGCAATCAATTCAGATTCCTAAGAAAAAAAAATTAGCTGAATTATACCATTTAATAATACTGCACTTTAGCTTGAAAAATAATATATCCAGCTATATATGAAAATCCTCAGTATTTTAAAACATGCAAACATTTATGTATACATGGTCTAATTCTTCAAATTCCATTATATCTGTTGTCCTTTTTTGAAATGGTGTCTAGAATTTAAATGGGGAGCTAGAGCTGACAATGGCTTTTTCTACTATCCATAATTCCAGGGGCAGTCTCATAGTTTTGAATACCAAATTTAAGATTTATAGTTTTTGTTTATTTGGTTATCTAGGCAATGGTATACTAGCAAATGTTTAAATACCTGTGTGCAAGTGTATATCTAAGTTTATTGAGACTTTTTCTTATATAATGTAAGTATAACACATATTAAGAAAAAAAATGTACTCTTTAGGGGCTTGACTTCAGTTAGGTATCTGACTTGACTTCAGCTCAGGTCATGATCTCACAGTCATCTCAGGGTGAGATGGAGCCCCATGATGGGTTCCCTGCTGAGCATGAAACCTACTTAAGATTCTCTCTCTCCCTCTCCCACTGCTGCCTTCACTTACACTCTCTCTGTCTCTCTCTCTCAAAAAAAAAAAAAAAATACTCTTTCCTGTAAATTCCATACAGCCAATTGATTTTCACAGAATACTTTCACTGAGTTTTTTCAATTTTTATAAACATGAAACATATGATTACAATGATTAATGAGTGTAATTCTCATGAGAATAGTGGTTGATATTTTGTTTACATTAATAAGTAAGAAGGAGATGAAATAATTATGATATATGTTGAAACTTCACTTATTCTTCAGTGACATAAAAGATATTTTTTTCTGAATCAGAGAATGATTTTTGAGTACTGGAAGAATATTTCCTCTATTTATTGTGTTATATATAATGGATAGCCATATGCAGAGCAAACATTTATGTTTAATCTGAACTATTAACATTTCCTCAATCTCATTCTTAGACCTGGACATTCAAACAACAAAAAATTAAACCCTGATTTGTAACATTTGTTAATTTCCATCATAAAATCCACTGATTGTGGCCAATTTCAAGATACCAGTGTGAAATTACTGAACAAATATTCCCCTTTACAGATAAAGTACACACATCAGGTTATCTATTATTTCATCAAAATCCCATTTTTTAAATTCTAATTAACAATTTCAGCCTTTTTTTTTTCAGACATGGCAACACTTGAAATTTTACCATATAGTCCAATGATAAAAAATGCCTTTTAGTGTTTTCTCCTGCATTTTTCAACCTTTAACATATTACTTACAGAGTTTTGCTAAAGGTGGTCATCCTACACACCTGCTCTCTGTGGGTTTCCCAGAATGATAGAATAAGTATATTTTGATATTCTGGGTGTGTAGGTTGTTTAGGCCCATAATTGTTTTTAACAGGCTGCTCTTTTCAAAAACACAGTTGGTTACTACACACAGCAAAGCAAAGAGTTAGGCCAATAAAAATTAGGGATTTATAGGTTTATAATAAATGAAGCTTTGTTAAGTCTAAATAATCACTAGCCTCTCTTTTTAACTTTGGAGCATTCTGTGTAACAGTTACTATCCTGCTTGTCATCACTCTATAATGATTCGGAACACAGTCTGACAGCAGTAAGCTGCCAGAATAATGGAACAGTAAAATGTTTTTTTGTTTAATGATTTTGTTTTGGCAAAGGTTTGTTTGCATAGAAACTTCTGTTTAATGCAGTCAGTAAGGAAGGCGTTTCTGTTTATGACAGGAATGATCCGGCTTGTGCCAGTCTGGTCTTTGCTTTGTGTCACCTGCTTTGATAGCCATCAGCCTCAGAGGAAATCCAGCTCTGCCTGGGCACATGTAGGCAAAATAAGATGCATGTTGAAGTGACTCTCCAGGAATTCTCTGGCAAATTAGTCGGTATATAGAAAACAATTCACTCTGGGACTGAAATGTAAGGAGTTATCCTTTTTTTTTTTTTTTTTTTTTTTCATCGAATGGGTATTTGTTAACACTGGATATCTTCATCCATCCTTATGGAAATGAAAATGTATGTAAACTTTGGGCTTTTGTGATAAAGTAGGATGAGGATGAGAAGTATTAAAAAACTCAAAAATTTAATATGGAGAATTAATATTTTAGAAGTCCAAAGCTTGACATTTCCCATGATGAACTTACTTATTCCTCCCTTCCTTCGTTTACAAATCCTTACCTTGGGCCATGTAAGAAGAAATGTTGCCAGGTTTTGAGAAAGTTCAATGATTATTTAAATCTAAGTTTAATGAGTTTGAACTCATTTAAAATGAAGCTGTTTTTCCAAGGATGTTTTCTCTAAAATCTAAGCCCTTCTGCATTTTATGAAGAAAATCCTGCATGTGTTTCTAATTCTTCTATAAACATACCATTAAAGTATACCATTGCAAGGACTGGGGGTAGCCAAAAAGTGTATAAACTCCTTTTTCCATAGAAATGAAAAAGTTTTGGGGACCAAGTGTAAACAAATATGATTCCAAAATATTTGGAGGGTTACAAAAAGAAAAAAAAAAGCTTCATTCAGCTGCTCAGACTTTTATTATACATTTTACTTTGTCCTCTCCTGCTATTTTTAACTTTCTCTGTATTTATTCTTTAAGCACTCCTTAAACTACTGTTTAAAAAAGCAACTGCCTCTTTTCAGTCTTTTCTAAAATAATATGCCATATAACTAACTTGATTAGGAGAAGCAGAAAGCTACAGAAGAAACAGAATTCACAATCACATGGTCCAAAGAGTTTATTACATATGTAGGTCATAATTTTAGAAAGAAAATATAAACAGCTAAACATTGGGCATTTGTCAAGTATTTGAAGTCAGAGCTACTCAATGGATATTTTTATAGGTCTATGCTATGTCCCAAAGGTTACTTCAGTAATTAAGGGGAAATGTTTGTGAAGAAGGATGTATTTTGCTTGATGAAACTGAATTTGTTTTTTAGTCGTCTGATGACATTAAGTTTATTTTTTACTTTGGGGGTCATGCTGTAAAACAGTATTCATTTGAGGTCCAAAATGTTTCTGTTAGCTACATGAATGATCCAAATTAACCCGTTACTTGTCATACCTTTTCCTTTGGTGTATATTGCCAGTTGCTGGATATGGGAATAATCGTAGATATGAAACTACTCAGAAACAGAATCCAGGAGTGTATCTGTGTCCTATAGACCTCAGCTATTAAGAGGCAGAACTAATCAATGCAATTTTCCAAAACCAGTCAGCCTGATTTATCCAGAAGCACCACAGATGAATGAACTAGGTGGTGATCTATCTGTGAACTGCACTGACCATTCAGTTTTACCATGGTCCGTTAAGCTACTTACAGACCTGGGTCCGTGATGCAAAGTAAAATGGACAGTTGAGGCAATTATCTGAACAATTCTGGTGAAAAGAAAGCTTGTTACTAAGAAAAAAGTGAGTTGGGGGGTGCCTTAATTATTCGTATTGAATTTCTATATTGATCACATTCACAAGACAATTGCTTGACTCACCACTTCATTTTGCTTGGGTAGACACAGGCTAAGATAATTGAAAGCAATTAAACAGCAGTGTCTGGGGAACCATAAGTGACAACTTAGGTCAGATATTGTAGTGCCGGGTAGCTTCATCAACAAGTATTTATCAAACCCTACTGTGCTAGATACTGGGAAGATTACTAGTTAAATAGAGAAGAAAATAACTATTTGCAAACTACTGGAAACAAGGTATGTGTCCATTAAAAAGTTAGGTGGATGGGCGCCTGGGTGGTTCAGTGGTTTAAAGCCTCTGCCTTCGGCTTGGGTCACGATCTCAGGGTCCTAGGATCCAGGCCTGCATCAGGCTTTCTGCTCGGCAAGGAGCCTGCTTCCTCCTCTTTCTCTGCCTGCCTCTCTGACTACTTCTGATCTCTCTCTGTCAAATAAATAAATAAAATATTTATTAAAAAAAAAGTTAGGTGGAATAGGGACCAATTCAACGATGAGTGTCAAAATAAAAGAAACTGTGTTTTAAGTAATATGTTGATGTATTTCCAAAGCCTAATGAAACTCAGAATATTTGCAGTTAGACCTCAGATTGGCCTTCTAAAAAAGGATGGCATTTATTGAGGAAAAGTGGAGAGCTTTCTATGAAATCTTTCATTGAACGAAGCAAATGCATTCTGGCCATCCTTCTTTGAAACACATAATATATCTGGGAGGAGTTGGACATTTAAGTGCATTAAATACCCATGGCCTTTCCTTAAGTAAAATTAGTTGTCACTTTCCTCCAGAGTGACAGGACCTTAAGACCACTAGGTGCTTGTGGGAGATAACTGAATGGTGAAGAAAGGGTAAGTAAAGACTGAAAAATTCTACACTCATGTAGCAACTTCACCTTGAGCCAGCTAGGTGGACTAGCAGGCCCTTTAGAACCAAATGATTATTGTAGTGAAAATGGCAGCAGGATTAACCAATCTCCACCTAGAATACTGAGGCAAGCCTATCCAACTCACATTTATCTGGATATTAAAAAAAAAATATTTATTATTTGCAAGAGAGAAAATGAGAGAAAGATAAGGAGCAGGGAGAGGGGCAGAGGGGGGAAAAAAGAAGCCAGACTCCCCGTTAAGCAGGGGGCCCAACGTGGGGCTCCATCCTGGGATTCTGGATTATGACCTGAGCTGAAGGCAGACTCTTAAACAACTGAGCCACCCAGATGCCCCTATCTGGACATTTTTTAATGGGAACAATATCAATGACAGGTCTATAGTAACTTTATCTAGAACCACATATGTGTTTTGGAATATACACACATATAGATACTATGATTCAGATATTACTACATAAAATGGAGGAATTCTATTTCTAGAATTATATATATATATAATTATATATATAATAACCAATATATATTCTATATAATTATATATATAATAACCTATATATATATATATATATATATTCCTTTGCCATAGACTCTTTAAAACCCTAAGTAAGATGTTCCCTTTATAATTTTTACTATATCTGTGTAGACATAAGTAAATATGTAAGGTAAAACTGCTAACCATTTCATAGTACCTACAATGTTGTTAGGAGTGTTAAAATATAAACAATTTCTGGATTAAATGTAATTCGCCCTCACATAACAATTGAGATTTTACTTATAAAATAAAAATAGTTATATTTAAGTCAGTCAATAAGTCAAATAACATGTAAAAATAAATGTGGATGATTTCTAGTAATGCTTTAATGATTTTAAAGGGACGATCAATATATCATGAGAATCAATGACAACTGTCTTTTCAAGCTCATCTTTGTCACTGAAGTTTAGAATTGGGTGCTGGCAGGCAGAGTAACAGAAACATGTTCTAGCTTTCCTGAAAGCTAATGTGCCATTTTTACCCCCTCTCTCCCCAGTACAAACGCATACACGTCCTCAGGTACTCATTCACTCCTGTAAACATACACTCACTCCTATTTAGAGCTAATCACAAAAGTACTAAGATTCAGAAGCAACTTGCAATAAACTAATTTCCTGCTTCAGACTTTCCTTATTAAAAAAATTATCTATTCCATTTGGCTCTCTGATTTAATCTATGACATCAATCAAATGAAAGATTGGTACTAATATACATATAAGGTACAGTGATTCTATTCAGCTATAAAGATAAAACAATTGTTACCTTTACCATAATTGTATCTCACCCTGAATCAACCTGAATTATAACTGAGAAACTGGAAAAGTTACAATTGGCTTTACTTGCTCATTCAGCTGTTACTCTTCTAAAAGATGGGAACCTTCCCACAAATCCTCAGAGGCAATACAATTCTCTATTTTAATGAATTCACTTGTACCCTACTGAGAATTAATTGCTTTGGAAGCAACCCAATGGTCTGACATGCTGAGAGGCCCACTGGTAGTTATTTTTTTTCTTAACAAAGAGCTCTAAGGAATTAACCAATCTCCTGACCAGGTATAATGTCTACTTCTATTTTCCTTTCTACCTTTCTTTCTGTCCCCCTTTCTTTCTCGCTCAGTTTGGGCTGACAAAACTGTAAATACTTTATTGTATAAATATAATGGGAGGATTTTGTGGTATGCAAACTCATAGGTCAACTTTCTATAGTCTCTTTCTCTTTGTGAAAAAAATCAGCAATAAATTGTGAGAATATTTAGGTGTTTAAGTCTATTACAAGAATAGAATTTGTCATACTTACATAGAATTAGATGTGCCATCCTGTGATTTCTATATGAGGGGAAAATCTCCAGTAAAATTCATTCACTTATTCATTAATCCAACAGATATTTATTCAATAACTATTGTATGTCGTATTTACTGTATGTTTTTATTGTATGTCGTATATCATATGTCGTATTTACCATATGTTTTTATCGTATGTCATATATCGTAATTACCTCCAAATTAGAAGCTGTGATGGGAGATTTGCTCTGGGAGGGTAGTACATAGTAGTATGCAGAGCTACTTAGATACATAGGTAACCCAGAGGAAACACAGGAACTGGGATATAATAAGACTGCAAGAAACAGAGCTAAGGTACTAGTTGAATTCTGTGCAAATACTCCTTAAAATTATCTAACTGCTGAAGTTCCTTAAGTGTCTTACCAAAGAGAAGAGATGCAACGGAGTTACTGAAACGAAGTTAATATATATAAGGCACAAATAACAAATAGGGAGCAGACAGTGATAGATACAGCTGAACTAGGAGTCTAAGTTCTAGTCTTGGCATTTCACTATAGAATTCACATCTTGATTTTTTTACAGCCAGGCAGAAAAGGGAGAAAAGGATGACTTGCCAAATTTATTGTTATGGAAGTAAGAAAAGCAAAATAGTTTATCATAAATAGTATTTTGCTAATATGGGATTCCAAAAGGAATTTATCACATAGCTCTTTACTAAAAAACTTTAAACAGTATAAATGACCTAGTGAATTCCTAATGATTGTTTCATTAAATGAGAAGAAATATCCTTCAGAGGCTTCTACTTCTAATCAACATGGAGTAACAGGACCAGACTTATTCCCTTGCCTGAAAAAAATTTAAGAAGAAGAACAACAAAAAATCACACAAAAATACTAGATTTCATTGGATATGAGGCAACAAAAGATAGAGATCCCTGAAAGATCTCTGAAAGAAAGAGCCCTGTGATTCTCCCCTTTTACTGCCTGGGCAGTTTCTCACCTGTAGAAAGAGGAGAGGGAATTCAGGCAAGATATGCCTGAAATGAAGGGATAGACTTGGGAAAACAGGGAGAATAGGGTGGTTAGTATGTAGTCATGACAAAATACTGGAGACAAGAGAGCAGAAGAGAGGGAGAAGAGGAGGGAGAGAGAAGGAAAGAGATGGAGAGAGAAAGAGAAGTCCAGAAATCTGAGGATAGTTTCTTGCAAGTCTTCAGGTCTTCAGATAATTACCAATCAGGACACATACATGAGGAAAAGACCTGAAACCAAGGAGGGAAACTTCAGATAAGATAGAGAAACAATCTTCAAGCCTCACCCAGGACAAGGTAGAGCATGTCTTTGGAACAGCTGAAATGATAAATAGTCACAGTTTATACATCATCAGCTAGAGCATTCTGAATGGTTTTGTTTCAGTAATGGAGCAAACTTAGCCCAAGACTAAATGTTGCTCTAGTCCTGGCTTAAAAAGTTTACAGCAAGAACCAAAAGATCAAATTGTTTTAGGTAACATGACTACATTTCTAAACAATGCTTATGAATATGTATAGGAACACAAAAATATCCCATATCCAACATGGTAAAATGTTAATGTCTGACATCTGATAAAAAAATTACCAGGTGCACTAACTGTGGCAGTAAATTAGACTTCAACTGTGAAAGAAGAGTCATAAGACCCAAAATAAAATGCTTATGCATTTCAAGTTTATTGCAAGAAATGTGTAGAATACAACAGCATGAAAGTAGGAATATGCATCATAGCTAAAAGCTGTTTTTCCTCAGGGTTTTGTAGAAGCAGGATCCAATTGTCCACCCATTCAGGAGTATAAAAAAATGTGTTTCTGTCTCTGTAGGAACTACCATCATGTGCACAGTGCACATCATATTCAAGATGTCCAAAATGGAGTGTGAGTCTGGACGTCATATACCGTTCTGGCCACATTCTTACTATGTGACCAGCTGCAACTTGCTGAGTCTTGCCAAAACTAAGTACAAACCACCATTCTTGATTTTATTGTCAAACAAGGTTACTAAGCTTTTAAAAAGACAAATAAAAAAACAGAACCCATTCTGAACCTTGAGTTACCATTAATCAGTAAGCTTTGTCTAGGGATTTCTGTCGGGCCAATACATGTCTTTTAAATAGCTCAAGCTATTTCCAGGTCTTCTAGAATAAGTGACTTTAACACACTTGTCATACAAAGAAGCAGGAAATCACCACTGATAATGAGGGGACAAATCAACCAATTTAAAACACCTAGAACTGAAACAGATACTGCCTACTTATTAGACAGGCACATCAAATGTTATTCTAATGATACCATATATTCAAGAAGCTAGAAAAAAGATTGATCATGTCAAGTAGTGACACTGAAGATGTAAAAAATGACTCATACTTCTAGAGATGAAAATTACAAAGCTTAGATTAAAGACATGCTGGATGGATTTACTGATAGAATAGATAATGCAGATGAATAGATTCACAAACTGAAAGACATAGTAATAAAAATTATTTAAGACTAAACACTGAAGGGTAAAAAGACGTAAAATAACAAATAGATAAAGCAGTTAGACCTTTATGGATCTTTATCTATATCTCACAGTTTGTACAAAGCAACCCACAAATAAATTGTTGACTTAAAACTATAAAACATTTTAGAGAAAACATGGAATTTTTTGAGGACCTAGGACTTGGTTAAAAATTTTTATACTTGAAACAAAATGTGATGTGTATAAGAAAAAGATCAGTAAGTTGGATTTTTTTAAAAAGATTTTATTTATTTATTTATTTGATAAACATAGCGAGAGAGGGAACACAACAGAGGGTGGTGAGAGAGGGAGAAGCAGGTTTCCCGCTGAGCAGGGAGCCGATGCGGGGCTCAATCCCTGGTCTCTGGGATCATGACCTGAGCTGAAGGCAGTCGCTTAACCAACTGAGCCACCCAGATGCCCCAGTAAGTTGGATTTTATTAAAATTAAAAACTTCTCTGTGATAGACACTGCCATGAAGATATAAAGATGAGATACAGATCTAGAGAAAATATTTACACACCATATATGTGACAACAGACTCTATCTAGAACAAGGAATTCTTCAGACATGGTTAAAAAATAAACAATTCAATTCAAAAAAGAACAAAGGACACAATCAAATTTCACTAGGATACAAGATAGTAAATAAGCCTAAGGGATGGAGAGAGAAAGAGAGAGAAGTTCATAAATTGAAAAATATTCAGCATCACTAAGCATTCAGAAAGTAAAGATTAAGACCACGATTAGATATCACATACATGTTTTAGAACAGCTTGAAATAAAAAACAGTGACAGTACCAAATGCTGGTGAGAATGTGGAGAAATCAATCACTCATACATTGCTGGTGGGATAGGTTAAATAGCACAGTCACTCTAAAAAATAGCTTGGCAGTCTCTTAAAAACTAAATATATTTACCATATGACCCAGAAATTGTAATCCTGGGTATTTATGCCATAGAAATGAAGACTTGTGTTCCCTCAAAAGCCTGTGCGTATTTCTTCAGAGTAGCAGATTTATTTATAAGGACACTAAACTGAAAACAAAATATACTATGATAAATGAATGATTAAACAGTCTGGTACATCCACTAAATCATATCTCTTCCACTCCAAAGACTTTTCCATCATATACTGTGATTCCAGTATTTTGTAGGGTAAGAATGTTGATTTTTTAAAAAAATATATAAAATTGTTTTACAAAGTGCCAGCTACCTGATTTGTCTCTAATTTAAGGAAGATATGTAGTTTCTATATTATTAATAGAACAAATGATAATAACCACAGAATACTAGAAAACATAGAGCCCTTGTGGTTAGGAGACCTGTGTTCCTTACATGGTTCTGCTATGAGCTTAGCTAGACAAATTCCTTCCTATCTCCCAGATCCATATTCCTCATCTAGAAGTAATAAGGATAGCTCCTGGAAAGGTTGCTGTGAAAATGAAACCAGTTTAAAAGGCTTACTACATGAGTATTTAATTAAGATTTTTTTTTTTGCCCTACCCAAACATGTATTCTTTTTATGGATATTATGTAGTACATCATTTAGAGCATGGAATCTGGCTTAAAAGACACTTGGATTAGAATTCAGACTATTCTTTCTGCCAGTTGTATGAGTCTGGGATATTTAGTTTAATCCTCAACATTTTCATCTTTGGGAAAAAATAATAATATTACACCACAAATTTTGTATTAAGTTCATCACAAAATGATATATTTTAGTTGTACCCCAAACTTAGAATCTTCAATGTCTTACCCAATCTATTCACTTAGAAATGTGGCATTTGGATTAAGACTCAACCTTTCTTTGTTGTTGACACATTAAACCTGTAACATTCCAAACAGTGTAAGTAAATTGAATCACTAGAAGTGGCAAATTATTATTTTTCCCCATTTAAGATGTACATTTCTTGAATAGAGATAAGAAATAATTCTAGTTAGATCTGAATTTCACCTGGACTGCCTTCCAGACTAATACTCTCAATTTTTATTTGGCATATGTACATAAATAAATATAACTCTTGTGTGAATACTCTGAAGACAGCTGTCCTCAAGGTATAAATTATGCAGGGAAAAAAAGATCATGATTCAGCACTTCCAAAATGCATTCTAAGGAAGGTACTGGAAGGCTTAGCACAGTATTTATATTGTCTAAGATTGCTATCAGTTAAGTTGTCTTTGAGTAATGGAATTTAAAAAAAAATAGAATTAAATGTGAAAACTACCCAAGTATCTACTTGTATATTGAGAGAAGCAAAAGAAGTTAAAAAATAAATAATAGAAATATAAAATAATAACTAATATTGCATATATATGTGTGTTCTTTCGTGCTGAGATTATTTCTGCCTTCATTAATATTACAGTACTGTTGCGAGTGAAAAAACAAGATTAATAAAGGGTTAAGTATGAGGGAATGATTTTTCAATTATAATTCTTGAGTGCACAAATAACATTAGATAAAAGCGTTCTTTAAGTTATTCAATATAATTAGGTTTTCTTACTGGCATTCCACGTGTAAAATTTTAATGCCTATGTAAAATGTTAAAGTCCTGAGAATAAAAAAAATGCAATATTTTTCTTCTTTATTAATTCAGTTTTTATATATCTAGTTGCTTTTTAAAAAAGCAAACAAGATAGGGTTAATTTTTTTTTAATATTTAACTTCTCATTTGCTTGAATTGGGAGGATCGGCATGATTCTCCAGTTCATCCATCTAAATAAGGGAAGATAACTCTGACAAAGAAGCTAAAAATATCAGAAAGATACAGTAAAATTTTATATTGAGTTTAAACTAGGTGTCATGTTTTTAATATGTGACAAAGACACAGTGAGTTTTGAAAAGTAAAATTAACCCTGTTTAAAATAAGGAATATTTTTCTTCTGTAGCTCCTTTTTATTTATTTTTATCTTTTAAAGATTTTATTTATTTTTTTTTGACAGAGAGAGACACAAATAGAGAGGAAGCATAAGCAGGGGGAGCAGAAGAGGGAGAAGCAGGCCTCTGGCTGAGCAGGGACCCCAATGTGGGGCTGGATGAAGGGCTCAATCCCAGAACCCTGGGATCATTGACCTGAGCTGAAGGCAGATGCTTATTGACTGAGCCACCCAGGTGCCCCTGCAGCTCTTTTTTTTAAAAAACAATTCAATGTAAGTGCATTGTTTGTGTTACTTCTAAATAATGATGATATTACCTCATTTAACTGAAGTGCTTATTTCAGTAGTTTTATTGCAGAAATGATGTTTGGAGATCAAGATCCTCAAGGGGACCTTCTGTTTTATGGCCTTTTGTTTCACCATTTAACCATGGCTCAGTGTATCTACAGTAGCTAGCAGGACTTCCCGCACATAGAAAAATCTCAGTATGTTTGCTTAGTGCTGTGGGAGACAAGGAGGAGACTATGCACATACATGTGCATTGCACATACACATACACATACAATACCCTAGGTTCAAAAATTTTAAATGGATTAAGAGTATAAAGCATCAAAATGGAAATGGAGCTGATATGCATGGAAAAGATGCATTTTCATTTCAATAGCTGCAATTTTTAGAAACTAAATGTATGAGTAGGAGAGATCATGATGAAGGATGATGAGACTTTTTTTTCATTGGGGAAACAAGGAACGACAAGTTGTTTAGGATGTTCACAGACAACATATTTTTTAAAAATCTTCCCAGTACTTAGAAATAATTTCAATAATATCATGAACATGTAACCAAAGGAAATAAGACAATTTTTATAAATCAGTCGACATAAATTTTTAATGCCTTTAGACTGTATATATTATGTTTCTATTAATTTTACCAAGCATAACCATCTTCTAGCTATAAATACATTGTATATTATAATAAATCCCTAAAAGTTTCATAGAATGTGCATTATAAAACAAATTTCTCTGATACATCAAAAATGCAAAAATGAAGAGACCCAAAATGCCATTTGCTGCCTGAGCACTGCAATAGCTCCAGTTTCTTCAAGTCGATGAGAGAAATAAAAACTCCAGAGGAACAGGGACGCCTGAGTGGCTCAATCTGTTAAGCATCAGACTCTTGATTTTGGCTCAGGTTGATCTTAGGGTCCTGAGATGGAGCCCCATGTGGAGCTCTGCTCTGGGCGTGGAGCCTGCTTGGGATTCTCTCTCCCTCTGGCCCCCACCCTACCTATCCAGGGGCAGGAAGGGAGTTGTGGATTCACTATTGTTCTCCATTCTTTAAATATCATAGCTTTTGTCATGTGATTACTTTGCAGTTCTTCCCCTTGAAGGGTGGGGTTTAATTTCTCACTCTTTGACTTTGGTCTGACCATGTGCCTTGCTTCAGTGGGCAGTTCTGAAAATAGGATTTAAAAACATCATACACAATTCTACATGTTCTCTTACAACTCTACCATCATTGTGAAAAAGAGATCCAGACAAGACAGCCAGGTAGTCCAAACAGGAAAAGAAACATGGGAAGCAGAGCTACCATAGCCTACCAATCAGATTTCCCAAGAAGAGAGCTTTGCAACCAAACCCTACAGTCTACAACAGACAAAATCTAACAGGCTTGCAAATATGTAAGAATAAATGCTTTTTATTGTGGATGTGTAAGAATAAATGCTATTATTTTATTTGTTGTATCCACAAACATTTTGTTTTTTTAAAAAATGACTTTATTTTGACAAAGTTAACTGGAACAAAAAGCTAAATGCAGAAGACAGTAAGTTCACAGGTGCATAGTTAAAGATAGAGGCAAGCCAAAGAGAAGTGAGGTAAGGTTCAAGAACTCAGGTCTTGATGGAGATGGGGAATGTCACCCCCAACCCTCCAATGTAATGCTCAAAAAAGGACACTTTTTTTTTGTACTGTCTATTAAATTATTTTCTACAAAGGTATTGCAAGAAATGATTAAAATTTCAATGATTATAGTGGCAGACACACATGGAGAAGGTTCTCAAAGAGTAATATTTATATATGAATTTTTTTTCAAGTACCAAAGAATAGGACAACCCTCCTGACTTCAAAACATCTCAGATTCATCTTTTGTTGTCAAAACCTGGCTATACCTTTGGGTTAAAATGAAGAATTACAAGAATCACAATCACTCAGTAATTTAATCCCAAGGGCTGTTTTTAATGTATTGTGCTCCAGTTAGTTGGCAAGCAATTTGGGATTATATATAAGTGGCAGTTTGCTGTACAAGGAGAGAAGGGCCTAGGAAAGACTCTACTGAGAATTCCCTGTTTGGATCTCTGTATTTCTATCTCAGAGATGAGGAGATTCAGAAGTAAACAATGTAAACCTTAAAAAGAGGGAAACTAAACTCTGTTATCACTTCTGTCCCTAATTAAACTGAAACGAACTTACTATATTCTAACTCTCTACCAGAATTAAGAGGAGTTCCTCCTGTCCAGATGGATGACCGTATCCAAGCTTATACTACCTTATCAGGAACATTTCATATCCAGTAACTCGTTGGTATGCGTAAGTAAACATTCATTTCATTTGCTTCAATTAGGGATAACTGTAGTCACCATTTGAGAATTAGATCTCCTGTTGGATATACTGAGGTTAATTTTTAGAATTGTAATGTAATTGAGCTTCTCTTTTTGCCAGTCTTTTTAAATTTGCTCCTTCTCAAGTGTTCTTCATGAGAACACTCCCTAGCAAATGTCTTGTAAGCAAAGTACTTCAGGAGAATTCAACCCTCCCTTTCCGAGGGAGGCAACTGCCAATCTAGAATAGAAAAGCGAAGGTGATATAGATATTTATTTTTCCTTCTACCAATTTGTCAGCAGTATCTCAGTTAAAAAAAAAAGGGATTTCTTTTGGAAGAAGGAAAATTATTTCCAACAACATAACAATAATGTAAATAAGAATAAAGAGTACTGGAAAGTGTATATAGGTAAATCTAATTGGGTCTTAAGAAGTATACACAGTATACTTCTATGTATGGTAAAAATGAAAACAATATACAAAAAGGGGTAAATATAGTTTAGAAAATGTTTAGTTTAGAAAATGTCCTAAAATGTTAATATGTTTGGGGTGCCAGGTGGCTCAGTTGTTAACTATCTGCCTTCTGATCAGGTCATGATCTAGAGTCCCAGAATTGAGCCCTGCATCTGGCTCAGCGGGAAGCCTGCTTCTCCCTCTCTCACTCCCCTTGCTTGTGTTCCCTCTCTGGCTGTGTTTCTCTCTGTCAAATAAATAAATAAAATCTTAAAAAATAAATAAAAATAAATAAAATGTTAATATTTTCTGTTGTTAAAAGTACGAATGTATATTCATCTATAATAATTCAAATATGCTTATTATAAATTATAGGGTATATGTTAAAATAATAAAAGAATGCAAAACTAAAGAAGATAAATGTAAAATGAAAAACATTTGATTATTTAAAAAGAAGACAAAATAGAACAAATGTAATAGATAACAGCTGGGTAAGATAGGTAATGAACTGTGAGGTGGTTGTTATAAACCCAAATATCAGTAATTAATTTAAATGTAAATGAGCTAAAAATTCCATGTGCAAGACAAAGATTTTTCAGGCTGAATTGAAAGACTTTTTTTCCTTTAAATTTCTGTATGTTGCTTGTAAAAGAATCTTCTGAAATATAGGATCCAAGAACTGTTGAAAATAAGAAGTGGTAACTTTGGAAATAGATGCATCATACAAACTCTAAAACAAAAGGAAGTGTAAATGCACTCATATCAGAGAAGATACATTTTAATGCAAGAAATAAAGAAGGATATACTTAATGATAAATGGGTAATCATCTAGAATATTTTAACAAGTATATGCTTGTCTAATAATATAACGTCAAAATATGAAAAGCAGAAACGGACAGAAGTAAAAAAGAGATTAGAGAGACTTAATGCACAATCACGAAAGGAAATAGGAGTGCATGCTCTCTTGCACTCAGGGGATCTGGATTTAGTAATCTGGCAGAGACGTAGGCATGAATATGTTAAAAGCTTGATAGGTGATTCTATAGTTGTCCTTTCTTTTTTTAATACCTACCATAGAATTACCACCAAGGAGGAACACTGGAATAAAAAAGCTTATTAGTTATTAAGTGACAAAATGCTTTAGTCTCTTATCTCCTAGCCTCACAAAGAATTGAAAAACTAAGTTTCCACCCCATTTTTTTCATACCCCATCTTTTCTATCAGTATCTTTTTCACAGATAGCAGCAGATAATAGCACTGGAAAACAATCAGAGGGTAACTTCTGGACAACTTGGAAACTGAAGTAAGATTGAATATAGGAATATAATTCTGTTATTGGATGCTTTTCACTTTTAAAGATTTACTGAGAGAAGTGAGTCAATGTCATAGATTGGGTTATTAAATGTGGTATAATAGAATTTCTTTGTAGAAAAGTAGGAGTGGGGAAATTGAGAACAAGAAGGGTTTTCTATCAATCTTTATAGAATTGTAAGCATTGAAAATTGTGTGTTTTTGTTTTTTAAGACCAAAGAACCTCATCAGGGGACACCATTCTTTCTTTTTACTCTGATAATAACTGCACCCAAATCTCAAATTCACTGTTAGATCGTCTATAATTCCATCCTTGTTACATCATTTGGTGTATTTATTTTAGAGCCATAGGAGTAATGTAGCTTATTAATATTACTTTGGTTATCAAAGTTAAACTTTCAAACTAATTTGGTTTCTTATGTAATGAAACATACTGGGTAAGGATCTCTGGCTCCCCTGAGCAAGAGAAGTTGCTTGGTTTCCCTATCCCCCAATTATATGTTCATGGAATCTAAAAAAATGTATCTTCTATAAATAACAGTTCATCTATATGCTGATATCTGGATGGTTTTATATTTAAATGAATTAGTGTGCATCTCTTATTTTAATTTAAAATCAATTATCAGACTCAAGAGAAATTTATACGGGTAAGGTGCTGGCATTGTACAATGAAGCTGCATAAAAATATGACAAGATGGAAGTAGAAATTATGAGCAAACATCTTTCTAAATTGTAAAAACTTTTAATTTATTTTTGCTTCTCTAATTTTCAAATATATACCCATAATATTTTCTAGAAGACTAATAATTGCCTAAAGTGACAAGCTTATATTGCTGAGAAATTTCCCAAGAACAGACGGCAGTAGAATTTTGTCTATACACATTGTCATAGCAATAAGAACAAAATATATGATAGACTGTGTGGAATTTGACTATACATGTATTCTGAGGAAGACATAATCTTCAGTACTAGGGTGGGCAAAAGCCACTACATTATTATAGTCTGTTGCTTAGCAAAACCAATTATTTTTCTGGATGCCAAGGATTAACAATGATTTATCTCGTAAACCCCTTTACCCACACACACTGCCACAATTTAGCATCCATGTGTGGGTAAAGCATGGACTGTGTGAATAGAGGTATTACCCAAGCATAACATGCAGTATGACTGTGGATTTAGCTTTTCAATTGAATTGCTTTAAGCAATGTTAAAAAAAAAAAAAAAAAAAGATACTATTCTCTAGCAAAGGAGTAATTTGCATTAGCAATATGTTTGGTTTTTGGTGTTTCTATGAAATTTACAGGTTTATTTCATTTAATAGATATTCATGCAATTATGAAAATGCTATTTTTCAAGTACTTATCAGTACCAGATAGTGTGGCTAGTTTCAGCCTAGGGCAATTATCAGCTAATTTGGCATCTATCTAGTAGATTGGTTCCCAAACCGCAAGGCTTTTCAGACTAAATGGCATTTATTTTGTGAGTTGTTCACAAGTGCTCATCTGCATGTGTGAAATTTCTCCTCTGATTCTGGTTTCTGAATGTGCATGCTAAGCAAAATTGCAGGATTGAATCTATTTAATATGTTTCAGAGTTAGACTTAACTTATTGTCTTCTGAAGTCATTTTTAAAGTTTTTAACACCCTCAGTTAGGATTTAATTATTTTGGTTAGGCTTTAGATCACTTACCCACTACACTGTGCCTCAGTTGGGAAGCCTGCACCACGAATGGAAATATAGGGAGATTCTGCAAAAGAGTCTAGTCCATTTATACACAAACTTACATGTGAGAAAATGAAGCAAAATCAAACATACAGTTGATTTTCACAGGTTACGAAAATTGCATCTAGTTTAGCTGTCATACTTAATATGGCATGCCAAGTCTTATACGGTAGAGTAATCTAAAAACAGATACACCACATATGCATTTTTTTATATATGATACTTCTCAAATTGTGAGTTTAACAACTGAATTCACTTTTAAGCCTATATATGTATATATTTTGTCCTTTAGCATACCTTGGCAAAGCACATTGATAATTTATCATATTCTGGACAAAATACAATACTTGTTGCCTTTAATTTTAATACAGAATTTGATATGTGTATGCATTTCTATAGGTTGCAATATTTAAAGAAAGATAAATTTTGAGGTGTTTTTATTGGTTTTCTAATTTTTGTTTAACATGAGTTGTATAATCTGTTACAATGCTTTCTTTATATCAGTTTTATGAAAAGCAGCGAACAGGTTACTTAAGCAATGTTGCTACCTTCATATATTTTTCATGTGTTATATACACTGATAGTGTTTTTAAAAATCATAGTTTTTATACTTTTATTTTCCAAAAAGTCAGAATGATAATGTGATGATTTTTAATATTAACACACTAAAACAACACAAATATTCTCCCACTTTATCAGTAACTAAGAGAAAAATCACTTTGAATTAGGTTCATTCTTTTTATTCAGATTTTTAATAGATTTAAGGTGATTCATTCATGAATTTCTGCTTACTGACCCCTGTGGTCAAAAGTGAGTATTTTTAGAGTATCAACAAGGGAATACAGTTACTTGTTCTGTTATAGTGGAGCTTAATAAAACTAACTCTACTGCTTTGGAGTCTAACCATTTGTGTGGCCTTATTATCCCAAGGCTCCAAGTATATTAATTCTTAAACTAGCAATTGTGTAAAAAGTTCATTTTGATTTTTGTCATTCAATGAGAGTGCAAGCATTTCCTTGCTGAATCCAACCGAAACGATAATCTGCTGGCACAAAATCAGTCATTTTGGTTGTTGAGTTGTTTATGGTTGGCATCATTTCAGATTACTGGGCTCCTATACTTGTGATTGTAGATCCACTATTCATGCAGTCTAACATTCTCATTAAGAAGTTTTTCCCCAAAAAAGTATTTTTTAAAATATTTTCTTTATTTCACAGAGAAAGAGAGAGCAAGCACAAGTAGAGGGAATGGGAGAGGGGGAAGCAGTCTCCCTGCTGAGCAGGGAGCCCAGTGCTGGGCTCAATCCCAGGACTCTGGGATCCTGACTTGAGCCCAAGGCAGAGGCTAATAACCAACTGAGCCACCCAGGTGCCCCACAAAAAAGTATTTCAATTAACATTTGTTTCAAGGATATTACTCCTAAGTTTTGGGTGATCTTGAAAACTATGGTGCATGTCATACAATGGCTGAGTGATTCATTCTTGTACTCCTTGATTTATCAAACTTTTTTTTTTGATTTATCAAACTTCTAATGAGCAGCTATTTCACTGGACACTTGCAGACTACTAGAAGAGAGAAGCAAGCATAAGTGCGTTTATTAAATGCAAATATATATGATAAGATAACTTCTCTTTTAGCATTTTTTTGGTACTAAGGTAACTACAAACTTTGAGTGAACTATTGCATTTTCAAGGTTACATAATTCCTTTGCAGTTTAATGACTTCCATAAGTTTGCCACCTATTTTTTGAAGTATCTCTTCCTTTTATTAGTATTTTATTTACTATCCATTATTTTAAACAGGTTCACATACGGTTCAAGGTTTAGGTAATTTATTCTATCTATTCAATAATTCTTTTCTGGGTATAATACAATAATAATTCTGGTTTATTTCAATGCTTTATTGCTAAGTGCTTGTTTTGAAGTTGACTTGCTTCATTCTCTTGTATTTATGGGCTAACTCAAGTTCTTCTTAAGTTTATTACTATTCATCTACTATCTCACTGACCCAAAGATCTGAGGATCATCAGCAACTTCAAAATTTCATCTGTGCAGTTCTTTTTCATTGTCAAGTGTATATACTTTTGTGTGTGAGTATGATATTTGTATTCAATTGTACAATCTTCCCCAGGGGGTAAAAGAACAAAACAAAACAAAAAAACAAAAACAAAACAAACAAAAAAAACAAGGAAAAACATCAACTTTATATTTGGGAAGTTTCTTTTATTTCTTATGTATGACTTTTGCTCTATGGTGGTGATGATGATGATGATGATGATGATAATGATGATGATGGTGATATTCTATTATGCCAACTTCTCTTCATAATAATTGCCTCTCCATTCCCCCCACCTGACCCACCTCAACCTGGTGATTTAATCATTACCACATTAATTAAGCTTGCTGTAGAAGTTTTTTTCCATGTATCTAGCCCTCCTGAACCTAGTATATTAGTCATATTTCCCTTTCCAGAAGCCAACTTTCCATCAGATGTGCAGATCAGTACTATAATACACGGATGGCTTATCTAAAATAGTCTGTCTGTGTCACTTAAAATATTCAAATTCAATGGACAGCTAATACTCGAAGGCCCAATATATGAAAAGAGTTATGGAAGCCAGTTCTGAATGACAAAAGGAGCACCAATAAATTTTTATTGGGTTTTAGAAGATTAAAAAATCATATTTTTTTCCTAGTGGGAACAGATATAAAAATTAAATTAGAAAGCACTATTAACAATGGAGTTTGAAGTCTGACAATTTGACATGCATAGCATGCATAGTGCCTCAAAGTCCAGATAAAAGAGACTACCACAAACAACGACTGAAGCAGACATGCAGAGTAGGGCTCTCAGGTATGAGGAAAATTCATTTTGGCTGGCGTATTGATTAAGACCAAATTTTCCATTGAAAACCAGCTAGAAGGTTAATTTGGGCATATTGCTGAAAACCTTTTATGTAAGGCTGGCAAGATTTTAATTTTCTATCTGGTCGATTGGAAGCCAATTCAAATTTTCAATCACATTAATAAAATGTAGAATGATATGTATTTTGTAAGTTTATATTAAAATATTTCAAAAACTGAGATAAAATACCAGTTATTTAATACATAATTGCATGTATGAATTTATATGTAAATAAACATGAAGCGGTATTCTGAGACAAAACAAATGGCAAAAATAATGGGTATGTATGTGCATGGCCAAGAATTAATAGCAAAAGAGAAAATGAATTGTCATAAAATATTATGCACACAACAGGAAAACAGCAGCTGTTTGACCATTTTATAAAATGTGTTGAGGAACCACAGAGCACAGGGGAGCAATAGACAATTCTAAATATGTGCAAGATACAAAGATAGAAAGATAGATGTCAGAGATTTCATGAAATATATTTTGCTGTGTTAAGCAATAATGACTGCAGTTAGGTTTTTGAAAATATAACAGGAGACTGAACTTCATTTCTTATTTTGACTTGCTCTTTGGTTGAATTCAAGTAGTTCTGACTTAGAATGAAGACTGCAAGTTGAAAATCTTCCAAGCTGTCTGTGGCTTCCTGGTTGTGGATTTGCTCAGAAATAATAACGTGGACTCTTTCATTGTAAAAGAAAATAAAATGGAAGGAGGTGGAAAGATGGTACCAAGATAATAAGAGCTTCTTCATTATTCACAGAAGTTTGTAGTAATTATGCTTGAAGAGAGATGCTTTTATACTACAAACTCACCTTGCTTGGCAAAGCCCTATTCTTTTCTTGGACCTAAGGCACTTGGGACTAACAGAGATGGATGTGCTCCCATTTTGAAACTTCACTGATGTGCATTCTGCTTAGAAATTTTATAGTCTGACAAATCTTACTTCTTACAATCTGATTTACTTTACCATATATCATTTTATTTTATCTCCATTTGGCAGAAGAGTTTTTACATGTTCATTCTACAATTGGCATATGGTCCAAATAAGTTTTATGAAAGAATAATAGACAGGATCTTCAGAGTTTTTAATTAGGTCAAGTCAATTTTCTCTTCGTCTTAAACCAAGGGCATCATTATTAGAAAGTGCCTAATGTAATACAGGATTTGAAAAGCAGCACAATCGATGGCTTTTCCATTGTCAGGGAATAATAGAGCTGAAGCTTAATTACATTTCAAAAATGAACAGCAAAAAAATCTCAAGGTACAGTGGCCTTTTATCACAGGCTTTCTGAGGTCAAAATTTATAAAAGTAGAGATAAAAATCAGTCGATTTTCTCTGAATGTTTAGTGTATTTTGTAGACTCATCAATCCTTTGCTGTGAAGGGCTATATAATGTTGTGATAGTCCAATGGTGTAAAGTCATTCTGACTTCAAATAGGTAGATGTTATTTGATTTTTAAATAGTATTTTTTGTGTCCTTTTATACTCACAGAAAGCTTAATTCGCCTAAAATGCTTTTACCGTAGTGCTTTCAGCATTGCACTTTGTTACATTCCTTTTACTGCAGAAAATTTGAAACAATGTACTATAAAATCTCCTGGATTCAAACACCATTAAAAAAATTTTTTTTAAAAGTTACACTTGGCCAAAATTTAGTCCATTTATGCTAACTTCCTAAGTTAATGTAATTGAAAACTGTAGTGATAAGCTGCTGCCTTTTAATATTTGTTGTATTACTACTAGTAAAATCCTATATAAAAATCCCCTAATTATTTAAATGCACTCACCAAAATACCTCATGTGCTGTATGTATTAAAGGTTTTAGAGACAGTGTAGTTAACTCCTCTTGTGTAGATAAGGAAATTGATGCTAACAGTATTAAATGCCTTGCCCAAGTTTATACAACATGATTAGTAAGCGTGTGTCTCTGTGTGTGTGTGTGTGTGTGTGTGTGTGTGTGTGTGTGTGTTTAATAAGAGAGATGAGAGACTTCCTTAAGACTTGAACTCAGTCCCGTGACATTTGTCTGTGAACATTTCAATCCAAATAGAAATCATTAGCCCTTGCAGGGACATGAAAGACAAACGGAGAATCTGTCTCTGATCTGAAGGGAGAGCCCTGCTTAGAATTTTCTGTAAAAAATGAAGAGAAACCTATCTGCTAAGTAGCACTGTAGCTGTAGCTTATTCTTCCAAATGGTGGTGTTTTTCAAGATGTAGAGATAAACCAGGAGTTTGCATGTCTGTCTTACTGCAAAGATATAATTTTAACACACACACACGTTATATAAAAACTTCAATATATTTATATTATATACTATATTTTATATATTATATTTATATATATATATATATTTGAATGAACATCGGACTCTCCTTGCCTTGCAACCCCAAAGTACTTCTTCTTCCCCCTTTGCTTCCTTATGACCTTTGTCAGTTTCTCTAGCTTCTCTAGAAATACAGGTGTCAGGCAGCCTCTTCCTTTCATTAGTAGAATCATAAAGTAACATCACAAAAGTAGATTATACTTTTCCAGAGGAAAATTGTTGTAATTAAAATAATTTTCTTAAAGAGTTTGATAAAATATCATAAAAGAATTGATAAATGTTCATAATATTGGTAAATGTTAATGATTCAATTTCAGAAAAATAGGCATATATACACATTAGGCATATGTGTGTGTATCTAAAATAAAATTAAATATTTAAAATTGCTTATTTATATTTTAAATGTTTTTTAAAAATTGTCCTACAAATAAAGAAAATTAAGTACACAAAATTAAGAGAAACAGCAAAAACATCTGCATAAAAATTGCCATCCTTATCATATACTTATGAAAAAGACATGTTGCATGAAACAAGAATCATAAGATGCAACAATAAAAATTTTGAGCCTCACATTGCCCTTTAAAATACCAAATGCTAAAAGTATCCTTCATCTTAGGTGGTAACATGTGTGACCCTCTTGATTCTTATACTTGCTCTAGAATAATTCAAGTTTCTCTGGTCACTTTAAGAGGCAAAATTGTCCCAATTCAATAAAAAAAGCCTAGTGTAATGTAATAATCAAAATCTGAAACTAATTTCACATTAAATTATCTTGTCTTTTCCTGATGAGGCTACTATTTTCTGAAATCTCTCTTGCAGAAGCTTCTTAGTCAGAATCACTTCAGTTAAAGGTCAAATGTCCTTGCACGAGTTCCATGTCTTGTTCCACAACTCATACACAGACTTGTCACAACAGCAGAAAGCTATGCAGCTGTCTTCTAAAGAATCTTCTCCTTTCATGCTACCCTCATGCTTTAGCCAGTCTCCTCTTTTAGTTTGCTTAAATGTGTTCACACCTCAGAATACTGTGTCCATCAACTGCAGCAGACCAATGACAAGTTAAATTGTTACATCCATGTATACAGCTAGAATTATAGGAATATTTTCCTTAAAATAGAGTGCAGGGTCCATTGAAATTTAAATAAAACATATTTTAAAAACATCATTTAAAAGTTAATAAGGAAAAGAAATATGCTTATACATTGATTCTGTGTATTTCCTATATCTTCAAGAATTCTTTTTTTAGTTCTTCCTTTTGTGAAATTTCTTCAAATACCACTTTTATTTTTTTCATCTTCATAAATCATGCTTATTATTTTTGTGCCTTTGATTTTTTTCAACTTTGGAAATTTTCAAATCTAGAAAATCTAAATGTAATGTGTTTGCATGCCTGTGTGTCCTCTAGAGTCAAACATTATTATTTTGCTTGATCTGTCATTCCCTTTATCCATCATTTTCTTCTGAACCATTTGAAAGTATGTTGCAGGTCTGTACCAGACCCAGATTTGGAACATTCCAGAACTTCTCATCCACTTTTCAGGCTTCAACTCTTGCTGGGCTTCCTGACCAAAACAACCATGGCCAAGGCTCATACCATCTTCACAGTTATCAAGTTGTGGACACTGATGCTATCATAGACCTAAGAGCCCCATGCCTCAGTGCATGTGAGGAGAGACCACTGTGCCTGCTTCCTGGCTGGACTGGACTGCAAAGATTCTAGCTTCATCATATCCTATCTGGCATTCAGGTGATACAACCTGGGAATAAAAGGCAGAGTTAAGTTTCATGGAATTGATTTTGATCATGAGACATAGGAGCAAGGAGGAAGAAGCACTGATGAATTTATTTTCTTCTGCTACTTTCTCCTCACAGAATAGTTCAAGATGCAGTAGACTTGTAGAGTCAGTCCAGAGGTGGTCTGTGCAGCCAAACAACCAAGCTACGAAACTGTGGCTGGCTCAAGAATGCAGCCCCTCAAATTGCTGTCCCTCTTTCCCTGCCTCACTTCTCCATTGCTCTCATGCCTGTGTCTCTGAAATTATACCTCCCTCCCTCAATTCAGTGTTAGCACATAGGATTTTTTTCTCAGGCTCTGTTTTCTAAGAAATGGTATAATTGGTGCCATAAATGGCACTAGAAAGTAGACCCTCAGGGATGGATTTTGAAGTTGGGCTATTTTTCATTCTGAAGGCAATAGAAACCACATTGCTGTTAGTGAAGGGATGGTGACGATCCCTCATATGCAGTGACATCATGATGATGCAGAGGTCAAAAACACATAGTGGGAGATCATTGGCTGCTACAGTGATGGTCCAGTCTAATACAATTATAACTACAAAGATATGAGTGTGGTTTGTTTCTGATGACAGTGAAAGTCTGAAAAAGATGAACAGATGAATGACAATGGATTTTCAAAGTAAAGATGGATAGAAAAGCAGCTTTAAAGGGGGCTCTCATCTTCCTGTAGTGTCAGAGCAGGCTGCAGTGTTAGCACACTCCTGGCCCTAATAGGGACCAAACAGTTGAACATGAGACAGCAAGTGGCTGTGGCAAGAGCACCCACTGATGAGCTGATTGTTATCAACTCCAGTGAGTCACATATTGTGCAGAAGTAGAAGCAGCAAACACTATTGAAAAATAAGAATGATAAATGAGGTATTAGGATCAAAGCTTTCTAGATGGCATTAAAAAATTAGATGGGTCAGTGTTCTGGAATACCCTGTACCCTACTTATCTTGATACGTGAACACACAATGGTCTCCAAGAAATTCTTTATGATAGCTGTAGAGGAGGAAAGGAATTAGCCTGGGTCACAAATGAATACATGTGATGTACTGGTACTAGTCAGAGGTAGACTGAAGCTATATCACAGTTCCCCTCATGGATTTCCTGGAAGGGCAACAATGAGAGAAAATTGTTCATGGTGCAGAGCTGTGGGTGGTACACTTGATTGGCCATTTATCGGGTAGAAAGAGGTGTTCTGAGGTAGAGAGAAGGACCGACTCTTCAGCTGTGATAAATGATTGCAAAATTGGTGAAAATCCTGGTTAAAAAAACACCAAAAGGATGGAAAGTGCCCTCTGGTAGACAGGGGTCTGGAAAGACTTGGAATGGTAAATATTTGTACAGATATTTTTATCTTACTTCAGTGACAACCAGAGAGCATATCCTGTGGATGTCCAACATCTTCCATCCTTGATCAGTCAGGGAAAAGAGCATGCACTGGTGCAAATAGAGGCCTCTCATAGCAGGATGGAGATAGTTGCTTCTACTGATAAATATCCACATTTCTAGCATCAGAAGCTGATTTTGATGATTTATCAGCAAAGGCAGCTACTCATCTTGGGGCATGGCAGTACTTTGAACCCCTTCTACTCTGGAGGAAACAACAATGCATCTTTATTGAAATCAACATTATACTCCAAATTTGGGCTTGCCTTCTCCGATTTTGAAACCTTGAGCATAACCACTTTTTGGTGGGATAGAGAATGAAAGACATATCCACATTATAACCTACAGAACATTGCTTTAGATCAAAGGACTTGTTCATGGCAGAAGAATTGACTTCTGATTATGGAATTTGCTGATTTTATCCATTTTATCCCTAAACGCAGAACCTACTGGACTGAAAAAGTAGTGAAAAGCCTGTTTGTGGTAAAACTAAGGTACAGAACTCTGGCAACACCTTGTGCATTTGGGTATAATCTTACAGGCTGTATATGCCCTTGATCAATAACAAATGCATAGTTATGTGTCCATAAGAGCAAGAATACATTAGTTTAAGAATCAAGAAGTAGAAATAGAATGTTCCTTTTTATCATCACTCCCTTCACTTAGCACTTCTGTTCCTTGAAAAGTAAGCTCTGCTGGGTTAGAAATTCTGGTTCACAGGTAGAGAAGTGTCCTTCTGCCAAACACATAGTGAGAATTCCACTAATTGGAGATTTTCGCCACTAACTGACCACTTATGAATTTTTCTTCCTATTGAATTACCAGACAATGACAGGAGTACAAATACTGCCTGGATAAATCAACCTTGATTAGCCTAAAAAGCTGGTTGTCACTGAAAAGTCCACCAGGAAAGAGTATGTGTAAGGTCCAATTGATTTACTTGAAATATGGTCAATGATGGATCTAAATGGAAAATTACAAAGACTGTAGATCAACAGAGATGAGACAATTAAAGGTTTGGAATATTTGAAGGAGAAACTCTGGAACATCTTACTGGTAAGCAACCCAGAATATTCTGATTTTTTTATGAAAATCTAGAATGAGGGAGGATAATTACTTTGAACCCCTTCATATCTCCTAGAATATCTTTCTTAGCTATTCAGTTGGGTTTTTTTGTTTGTTTGTTTGTTTTGTTTTGTTTTGTTTTCAAAGCTATTCAGTTTTGATATCAGTATACAACCAATATATCTGAATAGATGGAGATGGGAAATAAAATATATCAATTTTGACCCAGAAATATCTGCAAAATGAGGACAATAACTTTGCTTGCTAACATTCTTAATCCAATCTAATTTTCAGAGATTGTAATGACTCCTTGCTTTGACAGATTGGATATGCATCTCCATTCTCAAGAAGTGAGAGTATTTTAATCAAAAGGAGATATGGATGTTGTAAAATGATGCGAGAGACTCTCAGTGACACAACCAGTGAGCCATACAATGCCCAACTTTTGTAGCATTCCAGATCTACTTGGCTTCTCCCACCCCCAGCATGCCTGCCTGCCTTGCTTCCTGGCCAGAGTTGAGCTTACAAGTTTTGTAGCTATTATAATTATATTAAAGTACTAGTCTGTACTGCTGACATTACTTCTGTCATAGACTAAAGAGTCCCATGTTTATAATCTACTGACAGGTAAAACTCGGGCCCTGGCTGAACTGTACCTACAGAGAATTCCACTTTACCAGAGGCTCTCTGTTGGATCCAAGAGACATAACCTGATAGATTGAGTTAACTTTCTGCTGGGTGGGCAGTGACCAATAAGACATAAGAGATGGGAAGAACTAATGGATGAATAGCTTGCCATCTCGTGTCAACACATATCATAGCTTCATATAGTCTTTCTGGAGACACCCTATAAGACAGATCAACCAGTTTTAGTTTTCTGCAAAGCTGTATCTCAAATATTTAATTCACTACCTTGAATTTGCCTTTCCTCCCTACCTCGCTTTCATTTCCCCTCAATAAAATATTACCCCATCTATATTTGTCTCAGCTCCTATAGCTGTTTTCTAGGGAACATGGTTAACAGAAGACATCATGATTCCTCAGCAGGTGTCTCTAAAATAAAGACCTTCTTCTGCATAACCATATCAGTATCACAGCAAAGGAGATCTCTGACCTAAGTGCGTATCTCCTAGAATATGACCTAAGTGCATATCTCCTAGAATATCTTTCCCAGCTATTCATTTTTAATATCAGTACACAACCAATATTCACACACTGAATTTGTTTATTGTATCTATTTAGTTTCTGTTAATATAAAATACTCCTTCCCCTTTTATGGCATTGATTTTTGAAATATTCAGGCTAATTTTTGAATACTTCCTCATAGTAATGTCTACTTTGTGCCTCTGTCTTCTTATGAATAAGGCAAGCTTTTAAAATACTACAATATATGGGTCTTTATTCTGAGATAACAGAACACACACTGGCTTGCCTAATTTTCCACAAACCGTTCAGTAAATTAGTTTAGAGGAACTCTTTCATTTTTGCTCCTTGTTATTAGGCTCACTTTTAGAGATGTGACAGTTCTTTATAAGGTCATTATTCCTTGGGTATTCTGTTACATTTGTTGCCACTGCCTTTTATAAAAGTCTTCAAATTTGGAACATTTCTGAGTCTTTTGTGGAAAATTTACTGTCTTTTTCACAGTACTAAATTCAGGCTGTTTCTAGAGAATAGCTTTTTAAATAGTGCTCTATTTATTGGTTACTATACTTTTTCTTTCAGATTGCAGAATCTAACAGATAACTCTTTTGTACTGATAGATTAATTTATATTCTTTCCATTTTTGTGGCTTAATACTTTAGTGCAGTTAGTTTGCTGCCATCTAATGAGCTTTCAAAAAGGAAAGGTTAAAAATATCATTTATAAAAATGTGGCCTGAAAGTTGTACTTATCACATCTGCTTGCATCATTTGGCACAAACTTAATCAATGGTCACATGTAGCTACAATGGAACCTGAGAAGGTCATTCTCCAGGTGGAGAACACTGTGCAAGAAAAGCCAAAATGTTCTATTGCAAGAAGGAAGAATGAATCATGGAATGATTAGTGCTCTTAGTAACACTGTTTCTCCTAAATTTCAGAGACCTTCAAAGCATATTTAAGGATCTTAAAAGGGTTTAAATTTGGTAACTTCTCTAGTTTGTGGATGCCAGTTCTCCTAAACTAGGATCATTTTTTGTGTCCTCTCTATTATATTCTTTCTAATTATCTAAGTCATGTCATCTCTTATTTCCGACTTCACACAATGAATATTTCAAAGATTTATTTAATGGCAGTGCCGTAAATAGAATATTTGTGTTCATCACAAAATCATGAGTTAAATCTTAATGTCCAATATGATGGTATTAGGGAAATAGCAACTCTGTAATTTGGTCTAATATATTTCTTAATTCTCTAATTTGTTCCTTTGGGATTTCATTATTTTTTTTTTCTTAATCCAAACTCACCTTTTTCACAGTACTAAATTCAGGCCGTTTCTAGAGAATAGCTTTTTAAATAGTGCTCTATTTATTGGTAACTATACTTTTTCTTTCAGATTGCAGAATCTAACAGAAAACTCTTTTGTATGGATAGATTAATTTATATTCTTTTCATCTCATTTTGTTGTTTTATCATCTTACTTCAACCTCTAGGTTTAGTGAACTTCTTTCTTTTTTAATTTTTTTAAAGATTTTATTTATTGATTTGAGAAAGAGAGTGCGCACAAGCAGGGAGAGCAGCAGGCAAAGGGAGAGGGAGAAGTAGGCTCCCCACTCCCGATGCAGTTCTTGATCCCAGGATCCTGGGATCATGACCTGAGCCGAAGGCAAACGCTTAATTGACTAAACCACCCAGGAGCCCCTTTCTTATTAAGTTTCTCTTCAGTATTTCATCTGTGGAGATTTACTTTTTTTTTCCTTTTTTTCTCCATCATTGTATATTTCTTTTGCATTTGGTCTGTTTTCTAATTTTAATACAAAAATTGCTTAGTTTTGAAATTTATTTTTTTATCTTTAAAGATATTAATTCTTACATTTGCATTATGCCATACATTTTCTTTTTAATATTTTCAAGATTAATATGGTAAGTTTTGTTCAGATCTTCAAATTACCCTGATGTAATGTGTGTATATCCCACATGATGTGCTTCCCAGTGTAATTGAGAACTCCCTACTACCTGGGTAATAGTACGGGTACTGGGTGTTGTGTTATGTATTGTATGCCACTGTGAAGAAGCAAGGCTAAAAAGAGGGGAAAAGATCAACAAATGTGTGTGCAGTTCTTTCTAGCAGAGCTGAATAATGATGTATTAGGCTGAATTAGGCCCCTCCTAAATTTTCATTGGAGAGTTAAGGGACTTAGGTTGAAGCCCTAACCCTGTTGCTCAGAATGTGGCTATATGTGGAGAGAGGGTCAGTAAAGAAAAAAACTAGGTAAAAATGAATCCACTAGGGTGTGCCCTAATCCAAAATGACTCTTGTCCTTATATGTAGAGGAGATGACAACACAGGCACACAGAGAGGAAAGACTATGTGAAGACAGAGAAGAGGACCATCTACACAGTCAAAGAGATAGTGCTTGGAAGAAACCAAACACTGGGGCACCTGGATCTCAGACTTCTAGTCTCCAGAACTGTAAGAAAAACTTCCACTGTTGAAGCCACAAGGCTGTGGTACTTTGTTTTGGCAGCCCCAGCAAACTCATACAAATGCTTTCTGGTTTCTCTTTGGAGGTTATATATATGAAATATCCGGTGGATTGTTCAGTCAATCACACTGAGTAAATTATCTTCCTGTGAATGTGTATAGTCTGTGGTTTAGAAATTCACCTCATTTCACTATGGAGAAATGAAAAAGTGATTTTTTTTCTTGCCTCTGATAAAATGCTCATATCCTGTCACAGGAACATCTAATACAAAAGATTTTTTGAATCTTTCTTGGCCTGCCAACTCTTCCACTGTGCATTCTTATGTTTAAATTCCAACGTACCAATTTTAATATTCAGAGATGCAGCTCTTCTCAGAATTAAATGCATAGCCAGGGTGGAGTCCTCTATTTTTTCTCATATGCATGTTCCCTCTCTCTTTTTTCTTAAATTTCAAATTGAAATTTCATGTCATTACTTCATTGATTGCTGCCTTTAAAGCTTTCTTCATTTAATTATTGTCTTAGTCTCTTCTATGTGCTACAACAAAATACCACAGACTCGGTAGATTATAAACAACAAAAGTTTTTTTCTCACTCCCTAGAAACAGGGAAGTGTAGGATTGAGGAGCCAGCACGGTCATGTTTCAGTGAGGATTCTCCTCCTGTTTCACATACCTGGCACTTTCTTGATTTATACGCAGGTGGTGGAAGGGGCTGGGAGCTCTGTGGAACTTCTGTTTTAAGGGCACTAATATCAACCGTGAGGGCTCCACCCTTATGGACTAAGCTCTTCTCAAAGGCCCCACCTCTTCATACCATCATTTTGGACATTACGATTTCAATGCATGAATTTGGGGGGAGGGGGGACACAAACCATTTAGTCCATAACATTTATGCTTATATTTTAAAATGGTAAAAGCAGAGGGCATATTGTAGAGTTCAACCAGAAATAAGCTAGATATCACATTTAAAATACAACTTTATTGCATCAAAATTTTTACATATTAGTTGCTTTTGTTGCAATTAATATCAAATATTAGTTGACTTTAATTTTGCCTCCCTACAAATTTTCTATGAATGGGACATGATGGAGTAGCTATTAGATCTTTCAAACTTCTCCAAAGGAAGTGAACTGATACTTATTTTTTTTTTCTTTCCAGAAAACAGAGATCTTCAAAATCATTCTACCGATTTGAGAATTACACTTAAATTAGTGGATTTAATAAATATTTTTCTGTTGTGAGTACTGATGACAGTGTTCCCCCCCCCCCAGTGGAAGTCATTTTTTAGAGTCAGGGCTGACCCAATATACTTGTTTCTTTATCACTTTCCACCTCCATAGCTTACTCAAAGTTACAGGAACTACTTCTCAGTTTCAGGTCAAAGCAGCTCCACCAAAAAACAGTATATCCTATTAAACCACTCTTTCTGGGTCACTGCTTCTGCAGGCTTCCTGCTCTCCAGGTGTTTGCAATCTCACTGAAATGATGTAGAAAACTTGGCCATGTGATCAGCGTGGAATCTCTATAAAAAGAGCTTCAAACCCCTCTCACATGTAGTCTTTACCATTAACAGGCAATATCTTTACTACACATCTTGCCTCAGGTGGTGCTCAGATGTTGGTGAAATATCTCCTAAAAGAGAATTCTTGAGTTGTCAAGGAAAGCAGGAAATTTTGAACCTGTTTGTGTGACCAGGTAATTTTCTCTTTCTTATTATTTAGAGGCAGAGTATTTGAAGTATTTTGGTCAAAAGAGCAAGTCTAGAAATCTGGGAGAAATTATACTTTTTTGCAAATTAGGTAAGCAATACATGCATGCATTCATACTTAGTTCACATGATTCTTTTTTTAAGGTGTACTTATTTTAGAGAAAGATAGTGGGAGTGGGAAGAGGGGCAGAGGGAGAAGGAAAGAAAGAAACCCAAGCAGACTCAGAGCCAAACACCAACCTGACATGAGACTTGATGCCACAACCCTGAGGTTAGGGCCCAAGCTGAATCCAAGAGTAGGATGCTTAACTTGAATCACCCAAGGACCCCAGTTCACATGATTTTATACTGACACTCAAAGCACAGAAACAGCTATCAAAATTACAAAAAGATCACATTTTTTTGGTAACTTTGAAAGCTGCACAATTTGGAATGGGAATCTCGATAGAAATAATGACCATGATTCTTGGCAGTAATTCTAATTACTGAAATTTAAAATAGACAAGTATCTGAACAGTGAAAGATCTTCACTGTAAAATTCATAATGAGGGGTGCCTGGGTGGCTCAGTTGGTTGGGCAACTGCCTTCGGCTCAGGTCGTGATCTCGGAGTCTCAGGATCGAGCCCCGCATCAGGCTCCCTGCTTGTCGGGAAGCCTGCTTCTCCCTCTCTCACCCCCTGCTTGTGTTCCCTCTCTATCTATTTCTCTCTGTCAAATAAATAAATCAAATCTTAAAAAAAAAAAGAAAGGATTTAAAAAAAAAATCATAATGAAAGTTTTCCTTATTGGGGCGCCTGGGTGGCTCAAGTCATTAAGTGTCTGCCTTCGGCTCAGGTCATGATTCCAGATCAAGGCCACAATGGGCTTCCTGCTCGGCGGGAAACCTGCTTCTCCCTCTCTCACTCCCCCTGCTTGTGTTCCCTCTCTAGCCCTGTTTCTCTGTCAAATAAATAAATAAAATCTTTTAAAAAAGATTCCTTATTAAGTAAATACAGTAATGGGAAAGTGAAAATTGAAAAAAGAGAAAGGTTTTTACTGTGTTATACGTCTATAAATTAAAGAGATTTAATTGACTTAACTGAGAAAATGTTTTCTAAATAAACTACAAATTCAGGTTAAAATATTTTTACTATTAATGGGAGGCAAAATGACCTTAAAGCCAAACTGGAATGATCCAAATATCCACCACATAGAAGTAAAAGATAAAATTATCTTGGATTTCTGGCTTTATATATGTAATTAGAATTAGAAGTTAGAGAATAATTACCTGAATTAAGGTGCATGAGAATTGGCCTTATAATGGTAAAAGGAAGAAACTGAAACTCCTAGTTCTTCTACCTGATTTCCTTCCAGTTAGTTGTGGTGTTTGCGGCAAATCACATTACCATCTTGGTCACAGGTTACTAATCTTTCAAATGAGATTTTTACCAAGTCCTTCAGTAAGCTTTATTTCAAGCTGTCATGAATTTCATTTACTCTTCATTTTGGTTTACTTGACCCTATCTGTAGCTGCATCATTCATGTATTCTGTACAGTTGAAAGAACTTAGGTCTACCATTCTATGAGGAAGGAGACTGCCTAGGGTAGTGTAAAGAATTGGAGTATTTAAGCCTAAGAGACTGAGAGGAAAGAAAGTAGAAATATCTTCTTCGGAGAAGTGCCTCTTCATGTCTCTTGCCCATTGGCCAACAAACACATGAAAAAATGTTCAGCGTCACTAGCTATCAGGGAAATTCAAATCAAAACCACTCTAAGATACCACCTTACACCAGTCAGAATGGCCAAAATTAACAAGACAGAAAACAACAAGTGTTGGAGAGGCTGCGGAGAAAGGGGAACCCTCTTACACTGTTGGTGGGAATGTAAACTGGTGCAGCCGCTT
>PITA01018456.1:0-40293 GCA_004023965.1 Spilogale gracilis
GGACTTCATCAAAATAAAAAGCTTCTGTACAGCAAAGGAAACAATCAACAAAACAAAGAGGCAACCCACAGAATAGGAGAAGATATTTGCAAATGACACTACAGACAAAGGTCTGGTATCCAAGATCTATAAAGAACTACTCAAACTCAACACTCAAAAAGAAGATGAACACATCAAAAAATGGGCAAGAGACATGAAGAGGCACTTCTCCATAGAAGATATACAAACGGCCAACAGACACATGAAAAAATGTTCAGCGTCACTAGCTATCAGGGAAATTCAAATCAAACCCACTTTAAGATACCACCTTATACCAGTCAGAATGGCCAAAATTAACAAGACAGAAAACAACAAGTGTTGGAGAGGCTGCGGAGAAAGGGGAACCCTCTTACACTGTTGGTGGTAATGTAAACTGGTGCAGCTGCTTTGGAAAACAGTGTGGAGAGTCCTTAAAAAGTTAAAGATAGAGCTACCCTATGACCCTGCAATTGCACTACTGGGCATTTACCCCAAAGATACAGATGTAGTGAAAAGAAGGGCCATATGCACCCCAATGTTCATCGCAGCATTGGCCACAATCGCCAAACTGTGGAAAAAGCCAAGGTGCCCATCAACAGATGAATGGATAAAGAAGATGTGGTACATATATACAATGGAGTACTATGCCTCCATCAGAAAGGATGAATATCCAACTTTTGTAGCAACATGGACTGGACTGGAAGAGATTATGCTGAGTGAAATAAGCCAAGAAGAGAAAGTCAAGTATTGCATGGTTTCACTTACTTGTGGTGCATGAGGGGTAAACTGGAGGACAGTGGGAGAAGGAAAGTAAATGGGAACTAGGGTAATCTAGGGAGGGAAACTAAACAACAGAGACTTTGGACACAGAAACAAACTAAGGGACTTGGAGGGAGGGGGGTGGAGGGATGGGAGAGCCTTTGTGGTGGGTACTGGGGACACCTAAAGCATGGAGCACTGGGTGTGGGGAATGGGGAATGAATCTTGGAACACTGGAAAAAAAAATTAGTAACAATTAAAAAAAAAGATTTTATTTATAAAATCTTAAAAAAAAACATTTATCTGAGAGAAAATTAAAAAAAGATTTATCTGAGAGACAGAGAGAGAGAGCATGTGGACAAGCAAGTGGGGGGCAGGGCAGAGTGAGAGGGAAAGGTAAACTTCAGCAGTCTGCACTGACACAAGCCTACCATGTGGGGCTTGATCTCACCACCCTGAGATCATGACCTGAACCAAACCAAGAGTCCAGTGCTTTGCTGACTCTGCCACCCAGGTGCCCCAACACTTCACACTCTTTTAAAAAGGCTGTATCACCTGGGTGGTTCAGTCTGTTATGCATCTGACTCTTGATTTTGGCTCAGGTCATGGTCTCGGGGATCCTGGGATGGAACCCTGAGTAGGAATCCATGCTCAGCATGGAGTCTGCTTAAAAGAGTCTCTCTCACCAACTCATGCACTTTCCCTCAAATAAATAAATAAATCTTAAAAAAAAAGAAAAACCTCTATCAGTTTACAATTAGATTTTTGTGTGACTGTAATAGGAGACTGGGAATCATCATTGGTCAATTTTTCTAAAATGTCTATGAAAGCATGAATTTACAAAAGAATTAAACTGAAGACCTATAAATGTAGTTTCAGTTATCTTCTGATGGAAGTCCATTTTTTTAAATTTTTTTTAAAAGGAGAACAAGAATTTATATACACAGCCAGGCAATCTGAAAGCAGAATTTGCTTTTTATTACTTTTTCCCAGTCACTTAGAGTTGTCTTGCCCACACTTAATTCTATATAGTAATTGCTTTCAGTGATTTTCTCTTACCACATTTCTGAAATCATTCAAGTTAATTTTCATAGAACACACAGCTCTCAGAGTTTATCTAACATTTCATTAAATTGCACCACCACAAAACAAGCACAACACAGAAACAAGTTTGGGAACAAACACAACAGATTCTGTTAAGCATAAAACCCAACTGGTTGTAGCAGAAATTTTCAGTACCCTGAAAAGAGGCTAACTGCAACTTCAGAATGCAAGGGACACCATCCACTTAATGTCACAGAGCGAAGAGACTTCTGGTTTTGTTTTTATAATCTTGCTGATTATTTAAATTCAGAAAGGTTAGCAGAGCTAGATTAGTGATCGAGTCAAGTCAGGAAGCACGTCTCTTTGGCTCAGTAATGTACTGCCAGCACCTACAACAGCGTCAGACACATGGATGATGCTTCATAAATATTTGTCGAGCAAATGATGAGTTTTTTTCTTTCTGTTTCATCCTGAAAGCTCCATGATATTTTTAGATGATTTAAAATTTTAGGCAATTCTGAGCAAAGAAACCACAGAGAGTATCCTAACTTATTTTCAAAAGGTTGTTAGTATTTGAGCCAGCATAAAAGTGAAGTACATATACCTCTCATTCCCCATGTCCCTTCCATACTCTTTTTTTCCCTGCCTCTTAGTTCTGAGATATCTTAACACCTCAATACTCTTTTTACCATCTCACATAGCCAGCCACATACATTAACAATTTTTTAATCAAAAATTACATCTTCAATAAATTCTGTGTTATAAATAGCTACTGGAAAATGTCACTTTCCACCACTTCAGGGCACTTACTCTTATGGTCTCATTCCAATATTCCTTTGTCTGCAATCCACTGATTTTTATGACTTCCTTATCCATAACTTCATCATGATCTCACTTCCCTCCTTACCTAATTTAGTGTACAACCTCTTAAACGAATATACAGTATGTGTCAACATGCTTCAATCCCTTTACTTCTCCAACCTTGAACTTTTTGTCAAAGTATCAAAACTAGTGACACTAATATTGAATAAGCTGAACATTGCTCCAGAAAATCATGAATTCCTACTGACTGAATTCATTTTACACTTGCACTCATGAATCTCAAGTGGACACCTGGTTAATCCAGAAAATCATAGTGCACTCTATTACTTACTATTTACTATGCCACCCTAAAACTTCTCTGAACTCTCCAATATTTTCCTCCAAATCATACTCTCAACTACTGATATTGACTGATACTTGAGAGAGAAATGGCTAAAATATAAGAAACGATTTTATTTTCTTTTTACCAAATAAAATAGAAAAGTATGTACCTACTTCCTTTCACAAATGCTCTGCATTTTCAGACTAAAGCTAGTTAACTATCCATGCTCATTAAGCAAGGTCAATTTGACCCTTTGTAATCTAGTTTCTATCATTTTTTACTCACCCTTTGACTTCATTCCTGAAATTATCCCCTTCCACTCCAACATCTCCAATCTCCCTCTACCAGTTTATCCCATACACTCATAAAAATTCACTGTAATTTATATCAAATAAACACCTCCCTTATCTTTATGTCCTATATCTGCAACAGCTTCCTTTTTCTGGCTTCCTACATTAAAGCTTACACCTCTTCATTCTTGAAAAAGTTCTTATCAAGGTCACCAGTGACCTCCATCTGTCAGATCCATGGTATATATTCTAAGATTATCTTATTCTCCTTAATATTTATCACATTTACTTAAACCCTCCTACTAAAATTCTACTTGCAGAGCAACTAGGTGGCAGTCGCTCACGTGTCCAATCTTGGTTTTGTCTAAGGTCGTGATCTCCGGGTCATGGGATCAAGCCCCACATAGGGCTCCATGCTCAGCTTAGAATCTGCTTAAGACTTTCTCTCCCTCTCCCTCTGCCCCTACCTCACCCCAGATTTCTCTCTCTCTCTCTAAAATAAAATAAATCTTTAAAGATAAATAAACACATAAAAATAAAATACTACTTTCCAGTTTTCTGTAACACGATCCTTTATTTTCTCTCCTCATTCCCCAAACCCATTCATCTTTGCTGACTCTTTGTTCTCTGAAAAACTCTAATTTCCACCCCCCTGGGACATTTTGGCAAGACTTCTTTGCTATTCTTTCATTTGATGATTTCTTTTTGTCCAGTGGTTTTTAAATACTATCTATATGCTAATTAATTTTTAAATTATGTCTCCAACTCATATCATTCCTCAGAGTTAAATATGGCAATATCCAACTGTCTACTGCTATCTTAAACCTAAAGCCATACAAGTGCACTTTATTCCCCACTCTATCACCACAAAATCTGTTTCTCCTTTGTCAGGGACGGTGCGTGATCCGCCCTTTCCTCCATGCCCAAGCCACCAGAAATTCTGGTGGAGGTAACTGTGAATGTGAATGAAAGCCCAGAGGGGCTTTCCCTGCCTAGAATCCAAAAAGCCGCTTACCCTGTGCGTCAGGGCAGTATGTCCTCTGTGTGCTTATTTAAGACATAGTTCCATTTAATCATCCTCCTGGTAATCATATCTCTGTATCTCTTGGTAATCATATCTCTGCATCTCTTATCTGTATTTCTTGATCCCTCTGCCTCAATGGTCTCAACTTCTGTGAGTTTAAGCAATCACTCTGTACCCTGCAGTAACAATACTAATCTTGTCTCTAGGGTGGGTGCAAAAGCAGTTAAAGATTTAACTGCACCACCCAACTTCCTCATGTGGAATAATAAAAGTCTGGGACCCTTGACAGTCAAATACAGAGAGAGGAAGACTGAGAGAGGAAGAAGGAAGAGCAGAGTGAAGAGACAAAGCCATGAGACTGAGAGTCTGAGAGGCGGAGATAGAGAGACAGAAACAGTCACAGAGAGAAAGACAGAGAGCAAGAGATAGAGAGACTGAGACAGAGAGAGAGACAGAGAAAGACAGCAACAGAGAGAGAAACAGAGAAGCAGAGAGAGCAAGAGAGACAGAACCAACTGTTTGCCTAAAGCTAGATTTATGTAACTAAAAAGCTATAAATAAAAAACCCAAAGACACAGTTTTCAGGAGAGGAGATCCCCACACCACTCTTCGATTCCGGTCTCCTCCTTTTATCGCGGACTCCGTGACCACCTTCGGGGAACCCCGACCATTACCGTTGCTGGCGCCAGCTCCCGGCACTCCTTTAGGATTTTTTTTTATCTCAGTAAGTGAAGTTGGGTAGGCTAAAATCCATTCTTGATTTTTTTTTCTTTCCCCAATTACAACCATCTCTTAACACACAATCTAGAAACTCAAGTCCTGTTATATCTCAACACAGAATTTATTTCTGTATCTACAACTCTAATCTAATCACCTTCACTTCTCAGCTGGACTACATACAGAAAGAGTTTCCACAGCAACCTCCCTGCCTTGGTTCATTTTCTGTACAGAATCCAGAATAATATTTTAAAATAAAAATAATACAAGGTATCACTTCTACTTAAAGACACTTAAAAAGCTTTCCATTTCCCTTTAAAATTTCCTGCATCACATACTACAAGACCTCATGTCTTCTTCTTACTGCCCATTTCCTAATGCCCCCATCACCTTTCATCTTTCTCCTCTTCCTTCAGTGCAGTGAACCCACCTGAGATGTTTCTGTTTCTCCGCAAAGACTATTTCATTCCTGAATTAATGCCTTGACCTTTTTGGTCCTCCGTCTAGAACAGTCTCCCCAAATATCATCACTTGGCACCTTCTTCTCTTCATCATGCCTCAGCTCAAAGGTCACTTTCTAAGGGATACATTCCTGGATCACCCTGCATTCTTGACACAGTTTTATTTCAGAGATCACCCTGGCTGCAGGTCAGACATGGATTTATAGAAAGGAAGTCAGCTAGAAGTAGGGAGCCCAAGTGGATGATAGTTATAATTATCCAGGTGACAGAAATGCCAAATCTGTCTCATAAGTAGCATTGGTTTGCTCCTTAGATTAACTCTCTTTCTAAGACCTAGTCCTTGCATATGTCCAATATATTTTTCCACCCCTACAGAGTGAAAATAGTTGATAATTCTCTTCCAGATTTGGAATTTGAGATAGGATCTATCACAGATTATGCTGATCTCTGTTCAAATATTTCCCGACCAAAGGAATAAAGAGGAAGTTTGAGAGTTGCTCTACTTTCACTTGCCAGCATGGAGTAGCAAGGGAGCTGTAGCCAGAAAGAGCAGACATAGTGCTTTACCTTTGTGCCAAATCGTTTCTTTTTGTATTTCTCAGAGCAGCAGGCATTAGCTGGGTCAGTGGCAGTCTAGAGCTGGCATCACACCCTTCATTTGGTGCCAGCTGTAGTATTGCCTTGCTTTACTTAAAAAGCCATACATGCCAAATGTGACCACTGCAGGGCTGTCCCATGGGATGGAATTATTATTTGGTAGAGATATGGGGGACTAAAGAAATCAATTTGTACTTCTCATCAACTACCCAGAGACTACCCTTGGCTCCAGCTTCTCCTGGTGCAAAAAAAAAAGACTGTTAGTGGGATTCCGCAGTGCAGCTCTCACTGTTTGTATCCAGGTAGGCTTTTCCATCTTTGCAGAGACTCACTGAATGGCTAGTGACTGTGCCCTCTGTTCTACTATGGCATTCGAAGCTACAATTTATGTTACAGAAATTTTGCAATACTTTCCACATTTGAGAGGTTTCCTACTTTTCTTTTCTTTTCTTAAGATTTTTTTTTTTACTTATTTGACAGAGAGAAACAGAGCGAGAGAGGGAACATAAGCAGGGGGAGTGAGGGAGGGAGAAGCAGGCTTCCCGCCAAGCAGGGAGCCAGATGTGAGGCTTGATCCTGGGTCTCCGGGATCATGACCTGAGCCAAAGGCAGTTGCTTAACCAACTGAACCACCCAGGCGCCCCTATGTGGATGTTTATAATGCAAACTATACAGACATTCTTTATTTTTAGAAATCTGGGTTATATTACAACTCATTATTTATATTTGTTCAAAAACTTTAGCTATTTGTCTCTTTTCTCAAATGACAATAAATAACTAGAATGATAAATTATCCATTCTACATAATGCCTGAAGGAACCATTATTTATCTCTTAAAAACTGACTTACTCTTCACCTTATTTCTGGGAGAGAGGCTTGCTGGGCTTTTTACTTAACTTTTGTTAACATTATTATTAAGCTATGGATCATTTCAAGAGAATAAATAAAAGTGAACATATTTGACCCTTTGGATGACACAATTGGGTGATTATTCATATGTACCTAAAACTCAGCACGTTAAAGTTAGAATTGTTTGTTTCTCTATGTTTAAATAGATACACATATACAGTTATTAAAAGAAGAGGTTTTCCCATGAAACACATTTTAAAAGCCCTTCTCAATGAAATACAAATTCAGATATTTAAAAAAAACTAGGAGTTAGCCCTTGAGTATAGCCCGACATAGTTTCCCCTGTACAGTAATTCAGTAAAATACCAGTCCCTTCCAAAATATTATATAAAGTCATCCATGACATTTATAAAAAATAGTTATTATTAAATATATATGCTGTCCGTCCTTGCTGAGGCATCAGTAAAATAGATTACAGTAATTCAGTAAAACAAGGGACAGTGATGTGAATTCTTTTTCCATGACACACTTAACAAGCTTTATACCCTTAATGTATAAATTTGTCTTGGTTAAAGAAAAAAAAGAGGTTTACCGCCAAACTGGGTGGCTCTTGAATAATCATTTATGCTATGGAATCTCATATGTTCATGAGCCAATCTTGCCTTTTAGCAATGGGCTTATGCCTTATATTATGATTAGACATATAATTTCTTTTTATTACAATGACCATCTCATTGAGTCCCAATGTATCCTACGATCATGATGAAAAATGATAATGTTCACATTACATTTCTCTTTCCAATTGAGTGAACTAATTGAAAGAATTCCATTCTGCATTTTCCATGGATACACAGAAGAGTACATGGAAACATGAGAACTGACTGAATACCTAAATACCTGTAGAGTTACTAAACAACATAGATACCTTTTCTATGCTTTTAATATGCTGACTCCCTGATACTCGCCCTCCTCATAATCAGGCTAACTTAGGCTGCTGCTTATGTGAAAGGCAGGTTTTATTTTCGTTCTTAAAAAAATATATTAATAGCCAAATTTAATTCCAAGTAGGAGAAACAGTGTAACTCCTGCACTAAGAATGTGCACCTTTGACAGTGGTATGCCTTTGGTTTAATTACTTAACTTCTTTGAGCTTTCTCTTATAAGAGAAAAACCATTACAGCTGTTAGTTTATGGATGATGATGACAAATCTCTTTTGCATGTTCATTTGTACCAGGCAAGAAAAAAATATCCCCAGGTGGTTTATTTCTTGAGGTCATATTAGTAAGTCCTGATGACAATAAAAAGTAAATTTAAAATGATGATTTATATAGTTCATTGACCAAAGTAATTATTCACCAATAATAACATAATTAATCATGAAAGAACTTTCCTTTTGAAATGATGTAGACGCTCACTCAGATGTAGGCTAGCTGGAAAGGCAAAAATATTTTAAGGACTTGACTTGGTGATTAGAGAATGTATTTTGCATTTCTTAAGGAAATTGGTTCTTTACCTGAATTGAGAGCACAAGGAAAGAGCACTACTATAAAAGCCCCCAGGAATGCAGCTCCTTTGACCCCACTCTAGTTGGGGCAGTAACTTCCAATGACACACAACTGCATTCTAGAAATCCGTTGTGACTCTGGGAATTGCAGCCTATTTCCTCTATCCTCTACCAAGTCTGGCATTTTTTAAAGTACGGTATTCCCTATTGAATATCACAAATGGAATTTTTAAGAATTTGAAAATTACAGTGTAATTGAGAGAGAAAAAGTCTTCAACTCAGCATCGATCATTTTTAATTAACCCTTTGGTATACTTCAAAATTTTCTTTTTAAAAGATCATCGTATTTTCACATACATACACATATGCAGACATCAGAGTTATATAGGCTCATTTTGAATGTATTTCTTACTTAAAATATATACTTATTTCATAAAACATGAAGATATATAAAAATACATTATAGGTCACCTAGAGGTAACTACTGTTACCATGGATTTTATTTTCTGGTTACTGTACACATCCTCAAATGTGGAGAAATTTACTCATACTCAATACTTGCCAGCCAGCAGCCCTGGTGTTTGCATTTGCTTCGTTCTGCTCATTTGAGTGCTGATTAAATATCTTTTCAGATTTGTAACTGAATGTGCATACTCCTTCCCATAGTGGAATTAAGAACTTCTGAGGCCATATGGTCTGAAAATGTCAAAATATCCCATTCCCTACTTCTAATTATCTCTATGCAATGAAAAATAAGTATAGCACAAAACTGTAAAACAACCATAAGGAGTATCATTTTACTAATGAGGAGTACTTTTATGATTATTTTGAAATAACAAATACCAATTTTTAAAAATGCATGCCTATTATTCTTTCTCTGGGGATCTACCCAACTTCTTCCCAGTAGGGAAGATGTAGGACATTTAAATAAAATGGGATCTTGAATTCACTTCTCTCTGAGAACAAATGGAGAGCATCTAAGAACATCTATTATCTTTTTCCCTTAGTTATCTACTCACTTAACCAACAACTCAACTGACATTTTGGAAAGTCTGATTTAAATGCCCTATCTACTCTGTTCCCCCAATATCCCATGCATACCTCTACCAAAGCACTTATCATGCTTTATTGCAAAGGCCAGTTTACTTGTTGTCTTCATGGTGCTATAAAAGCCATGATGCGAGCTCTGGTGTATCTATCAATGCATTCCTAGTATAAAGCAAAATATTTGACAGACAGAAGTCATTGTCTAAACGAAACCAAAATTCTCTCAAAGCAATGACTATTGTTGCAAAAGGAAAGTAATCAACCCAGGCATCTGGCAAGTCTTCCTTCATCCAGAAATCACTGTGTTGTACCCACTGTGTAAGCTCAGTGGATAACAGTAGCAAGGTTATTTAGAGTCCAGCCTCCTCCTCACACTTCTTGACGCAGCCCTATCATCACTCCTGACCACTGCCAATCAGTTAATAAAATGCCTGCCTTGACATAAGGAAACCTTACAAGGAAATGTTTGAGCATATGGAAATGCACTATCAGCTCACCAGGAAAAAAATAAAAAAATAAAAACAGGTGGCAGGAAGATCTATCAACAGCTTTCTCTTTGATATTCATGCTGTTGCTGGGTTCACAAATGATGAAACACTTACCAGCAAAAGCTTTTAAATGGAAACAAAACAGGTCTTGCATCCACCCTAAGTAGCAATCAGCATAAGGAAAAATAAAATCACAAATTGTCTACCTGTGCAGAAATCATTGCACATAAGATTTTTAATATTTTGAGACTAGAGCAACACTTCTTATTTTAAGAGAGCTATCTAGAAGTGTCCATGCATGCATGTGTGTGTCTGTGTGTGTGTGCATGTGAATGTGTGTGTGCTGGGGTTGAGGAGCAAGGGCAACCTGACTTAACAGAAGAGGATCTAGGCAAGGATTATGAAAATCCCAAAGAAGAAATGACTATGGAACCTGAGAGGATAATTATTTTGATGGTTAATGGATTTAATTATTATTTGATTATATCATCTTAATAAAAAAGCAACAAGCCACTGTTTTCTCCTATTGTAAGGTATTTTCATGAATGACCTGTACATTGCAAATCTCAAATATTATACATGAATACAACTATTCTCTTTCATCAATAAAATCAAACTCACATGTTCATAATTACTAAATTCATATTAGCTTTAGATTCCTATTTTGCAATACACTACTGCAAAATGTTAATAGTTTGTAAGTACATATTTATGACTGTAATTATCTTCCAAGAAAACCCACCAGAGAAAAGCAACTGTATTTCATATGAATGAAAGGTCACTATATGTTTTACAGTTCTGACATGATTCTAAGTTTCTATTTTTCTCATTGACAGACCTGGTTACCATCCTCCTAGTCCAATCTGTTTTTCACAAGTGGAATGATGAGTAATGAAGTAATTGTACATATTTTATCACAGTTGCACTGAAGCACCATCCCTGTTGATGTATTTTATAACAATAGTGTAGCCAGTGACTGTTTATCTCTTCTGTAAACCCCATGATTGTTTGCTCTACAGTATGTAATGATAGGAGATATTACCATTGCACTATTTTAATTATTTTCTGAGGGAATCAATGAATTGATGAATTCAGAGTTACACAATAAATGCTGTAGGTAAATGAGAGTGTTTCTTAGGGAAGATGGAATTTGAACTGGGCTTGACAGATGATATAATAGTAGAGATGGATTCTTGTTTGGAAGGTCAGGCAAAGCAAATTGCCTGGACACAGGCTGGCCTAGAACGCACTAAGTAAGGCAGTATGTAGGTCCAGTATATATAATGCCTGTGGTGAGACTAGGAAAATATCAGAAAGTGCCACAGTAACATGGCCCTAGGAAGCAAGTTTAAGATAAGAGCACAATAATTTCCATAGAGTTTTAAATAAACAAGAGTTCATAATTGGTCTAAGTCTAATAGAAGTATAAAGTGAACCATATATATAAATTTAAATTTTCTAATGGCTAAAATAAAACTTTTTAAATAGTAAAATTCATTTAATAACATATATTATTCAACCTAATATATCAAGTATATCATCATTTCAACCAGAAATCAACACAAAAATTATTAGTGAGCTTTGTTACATTATTTTGTGTTTTTCACTGAATCCTCAAAATTCAGTTTGTGTTTTAAATATTCAGTGCATCTCAACTTGGGCCATACACATTTCAAGGGCTCAAGAGTCACTTGTATTGAACAAGGCAGCTCTTAGGTATAAATTGGTCTTAGGCACTTTCGTTCTTCAGAACCCTATTGGTAGGGCCTGATATCAAGGTGATACATTAATTATCTATTCTTTGGGGTGATTTCTTCTCAAAAGATGGCCATGGACTACCTGTATCAGATGTTTATTAAAATAGTCATCTACCAAGTTTTATTAAATTAGAACCTTTGGGTTGAGCACTAAGAATCAGTGTTTTTTAAATAACCTAATTAAGTATTTCCTATGTAGATTAATATCTAAAAACACAGCTTTTAAAAAATACTTTCTTGATAAACAAATGACACAAGGAGTGATACTACGTGAAACCATTAATATTTAAGATCCAAACCAATTCTAATCACCTTTACCTTGAGAGGAAGCATGGTAGACAAAATAAAACTATGAAGTACATAATCATCATATTCCCAGAAACTCAACTCCTTAATTTTTCATCATAGCATATATCACTGGCCCACACTATAATATAACCTGGTGATTGTCTTTATGCTACAATTAGCATATAATCTTCATGATGTTTGGGACTGATATATAGTATCTATATAATATATAGTTTCTTTTTATTAAAATAGTACTTAGCAAAATAGTAGCTGTTCAACAGATATTTGATTACTGAATAAATGAAATCTTTACTTCCTTTAACCAGTTACTTAACTACATGAACTGAAAAAGTGTCCATCCAGAAACGGAAGATAGTATGTACACTGAAGGATCTCATGAAATGAAAAATGATTACATACACAAGGTCTTCATTTAATATATATTTTTCCCACTGCCTATTTTTCATGTGAGAGGGAAAAGTGAATTCATAAAAGTGTAGTTAATAAACTGTATTCTCTCCCCAAGGACATATGCATCTTAAAAGCAAATGTCTGGAGAGATCCTCTTCAGTCTATAAGGAGTTGCTCTAGGGGCTGCTGGGTGGCTTAGTTGGTTAAGTGACTGGGTGGCTCAGTTGGTTAAGCGACTGCCTTCTGCTCAGGTCGTGATCCTGGAGTCCTGGGATCGAGTCCCACATGGGGCTGCCTGCTTGGTGGGAAGCCTATTTCTCCCTCTCTCATTCCTACTGCTTGTGTTCCCTCTCTCACTGTGTTTCTCTCTGTCAAATAAATAAAATCTTAAAAAAAAAAAAAAAGGAGTTGCTCTAATAGTTATTGCTCTGTCTTGTGACTATAGTGGGGGATAAGAGACATTCTCTATTATTTTATCATAGAGGGAGGACCGAAGATTCTTCCACCCCTCTTAAACCTGGTTTAACCCAATGATTGTTAAGTCGAAAACATATTTGTGTCTGCCAAAGATTTTACCTACTGGTTGTCCCAGAAAACATTTTCTTTTAGAATGCAACCGTTCCAATGTTGTGATTTCTGTTTGGATTTATTGTTTTAGCAAAAATTTCTCTATTTTTCACAGATATTGTGTTCCTTCTCTCTGCCCTGATTAGACTAGTATTACAGAACAATGCATATGGGCAGCTAGTACCTAAGGTAATGATAAAAACAGCAGGCTTCTCAAATGCAATATGGACTATTTTTCCTTTGTGCCTCTATTTTGCTTAGCAATTATGATCCATTCACAGAACATAAAACTTGTCTAACTCAGGCCCTAAGCAACCATGACTCTTTTTATGTAAGGAGGAAGTCTTTGTTTTAAAGAAAAACAACAAGACTTTAGCTATGAGATACATTTCTTAGAAACAATAGAATTAAATTCAGATCAGCTCTCCACAGAGTTTCAATTCTGAACAAAGCTTATCAGAAAGGGGCATATGGGGACAGTAAAGGCTTGTGAATTTAATTGGATGGAAGTGAAAAGAACCTTGCTTCGGCAGAATTCTGATTTTTAAAAGACCCCAAATTAATTACTTCAGAGGAGTTGGAATTACATTGGTCTTGGTTACCACTGAGCAGGAAAAAAAATAATAATGAGAATATCTGGCAGATAAGTTAAAGTATTTTGAGTTTTATAACCTCAGAGATGAGGTTAATGGTCTGGGAGAGATGCCTTAATGCAAGGAAGTGAAGGCTGCTGATGGAAGGCACTAGATTCACTAACGAATTAATCCAATCTATCAGCTATTTCAGGTTGTAAAGCAACACTCCACTTTATACTATTATTATCATTATTAACAGTTGTATGATAATATCATGCTTCTTAATCACTTTTCTCTTTGTCAATAATCAACAAAATCAGACTGTAAGACATCAACACCACTAAATTCCTTTTCTAGTCTTTCATTTCTGGAATAATCTGTCTTCCATAAAATATTTGATGGTATGATAAAAGCTTCCCAACTGTAGCAACTTTCACTTCTCTGTGTTAATTTATTGTTATAAATGAAACTAAGCATATTTTACATGGTAAATTTTTTATATAAAACAAGGCTGTTTTACTTTTTGGTTGTTCTGAGTTTTTTAGTTATTTGGGGGGCATAAGGAGAGGAAGTGGGGTTTATGTGGCAGAACAATGCATCTATTTTTTCTCTCAAATATTTTATTTATTTTTTTGTTTGGGAAGGAGAGAATGAGAGCATGAGTAGGGGGAAGGGGCAGAGGGAGAAGCAGGCTCCCTGCTGAACAGGGAACCTGACTCAGGGCTCCATCCCCGGATCCTGGGATCATGACCTGAGGTGAAGGCAGATGCTTAAGGAACTGAGCCACCCAAGGGTCCCAGCTGAAAAATGTATTTTGTAGACAGCTCTGAGCTCTAAGTTTTTCACAGGATCTGGTGGTCAGCACATTAAGCTTCTTTGCTCATGTATCCTTAGTTTGGAATGGTCATCCTGACAAATAACAGCAAGACTTTGCCCCCTCTACAACAGTTCCAGAATGATCTCTCCATCTTGTGGGCACCCAAGAAAGACAAAAGCCATGCCCTTGCTGTTCCAGATTCTTAATCACAAGGGACTGCACTAAAGCGACCTAGTCATTTTACATATGCCTGTGAGGAGTCTGGGTACCTGGATACAATTCCACTTCAGATGGCCCAAGAATGTATATGCATTCATTACACATTCCATGACTGCATGGCTGTATGTGTGGGCTTATACACTTGCATTCTTAACTACCAACATACACAGGAGAATCCTTTGAACATATTCTAAGAATGGTACATGTCAAAGAAATTGGGCCCAAGTACAATAATTTGGTTATTAGTTCTTCTGAGACTGAATATATAAATAATGTAACAATGATTTTAGACACAATTTAAATTTATATTTTATCCTGAAAACCACATATTTTAATAAGAAAGGGAATAAAGTGATCTCAAGTTAGATAGTAGGAAATATGATAAGACCTTTAGAAGAGAAACACATTTTGTGTGCTATAAAATCAATGGGTTTCAACTCTGAAAAAATATTTTGGATAAATGTCAGAGGTTATTTATTGATGTATCTTCCCCCCCACCACCACTACTGTTTACTTTTGAGTTGCAATCAGAGGCATTTATAATAGTACTCAATGTCAGCCAAGTGATATAAAAAGTCATGTCATATGGTTTCTGTTTGTTTATTTATTTTTGTGTTTTGCTTTTATTTCATTAGCTGTTCCCTTTTTGTCTTGAACATATCTATGATACTCTAAATACCCATCATGGAATACCTTGCTAGTGACTCTAGTATTTGTTTTACAATGCTCCTCTGCTTCTTCTGCAGATAATAGAACCCAAAGATAAGAGAGTATCAAGGGAAAAAATGTTCATTAAAACCACGTTATTTAGCTACACACTTGGCTATCACTGACTTTTTCAATTCTTCTTTGTGCCAACTGACAAATGTTTAACTCTTACTATGAGTACAGTACCATGTTATGCTCTTGGGAGGCATATGAACTAAGAATCATTTACCGAGGATGCAAATATTTTTAATACACATTCCTGGCCCACAGGAAGCCCACAGTCAGGCACACCATTCATTCTGTTACATTATGCAATGAAATCGAGGCATGCTTAAAACAGTTTTGGAACAAATTGTACTTATTCTTCAAATACAGAAAGGTTGTTCTATTCTGGGGTACCAATTCCTCATTGGGCTTAGTTTAGAGCAATTGCCATGCAGTGTGGTGAGTGCCAGAATGGGGCTCCCTGCAGAGAGTTCTGGGCATAACTTCAGCACTGTTCACCCAGACTTGGGGGTGTAAATTCTGACTGGAGGAGTCTGGAAGTCTTCACATACTCCCTGACCTTCTTCCTGCTTTTCCCCTGGTGCTGGGTCCTAAGTTCCCATGCATCTCTGCATGGGCATCCTCCCATGATGGGCTGTCTACCCCCACACAGGCCATGCCCCTAAGTTCCAAATCTATCCTTGGCCCTCTATCACAGTGAGGGGCGGGGAGGGGTAGCACAAGAACCCTACACTTTGTCAATGAGAACATGACTGAAAACATCTGCTAAAAGGCTCCTTTCCTCCTAGATTTTGATGCTTCAAGATGTACTTATTAGATTGCCTGTTTTTGCCACATTGCATATTGAAATTGAAAATGAACTCAGACCTTCACTTAGGAGAGTTGGATCATGCCCTATGGGAACACAGAAACTGCCCTTCAGTGTTCAGCTTCAGCTCCTTTCTTAACAGGAAGGACAGAGAAGGAGGAAGGAGAAAATAATAGGGAACGAGGTTAGCTTGATTCCTACCTAAGTATTTGCATTTGAGGAAAGTAGTTCAACTGCTGTGGTGGTCTCTAAAATCCACAGAATCACCCTGGGCAAAGGAAACAGCAAGAGTTTGCCTCTGAAAGCAGGGGCAGCAGTGGGGAGGGGGGGAACCACAGCCCACACAGAAGCATCTTTATTTCACAGAAGGCCACTAATAAACTATTCAAACAGAAGCCTGTTTGATGGAGAGAGAGAGAGAGAATGTGTCGGGGGGCAGGAAAAAAATCCTACAAAGAATTCAAACTGAATTTTAGTAATAGAGAGCTAATGTACTGAAAAAATAAGCTTGCTGCTAACAGTAAAGACACTGCCAAGAAATAGATGGGAATTAGTGCCAGGTTAACACATAAATCAAAATTGTGCAATTATGCAAATGAGAAAGCCAGAGACTTTATTTCATTTCCATCTGATTCCAGAATAAAGACCCTAATTTTGATGAATATATAAAAAGATTTTAAGAAAGTGAGATGATGAATTGCAGCAAACTAAAGATATGAATCTCACTCTGGAAAAGGAAGATGATCAAAATTTTTTATGTATGTATATCACATATATTTAAAACACATATGAATCCATGTATTGCTATAAACACATTCATTATTATAATTTATACACATTCAAGGATGACTTTTTTATTCTATAGCACTTTATATGCTTTCTGACATTTTCACACAGCTCTTGAGGGCGGATAAGGCTGATATAATTGTTTCCATTTCAAAGTGATGATTAATTTAATATCATAATTGAGTAAATTTTTCTTATTTATAAAAATACGGCTAATCACAATAAATGTATATTCCTGGCAATGTTAGATTACACTGTTTGAAAGGCAGGAATGGATCAGATAGTGTAAGAAGCCAGTCACTCAGGATCAATATGTATTAGCCCAATTAGGCATAGTTCCTTAGGACTGACACAGAACTGCTACAAAAAGTGCAGACATATGTTTAGGCACAGGCAAGCACATTTTAAAATGTATAACATTAGGCATACAAGTTATATGTACCATTCATGATCACATATTATATAGAAGGGTAGAATATTTCATTCCAAATAGTCTAACTATTCCCTTAAGAACTAAGGATTAAGGGTGCCTGGGTGGCTCAGTGGGTTAAAGCCTCTGCCTTTGGCTCAGGTCATGATCTCAGGGTCCTGGGATCTAGGCTGCATTAGGCTTTCTGCTCAGCGGGGAGTCTGCTTCCTCCTCTCTCTCTGCCTGCCTCTCTGCCTACTTGTGATCTCTCTCTGTCAAATAAATAAATAAAATCTTAAAAAAAAAAGAACTAAGGATTAAGAGCTATTTATCTTGGTTTTTTGGCATATGGACAAGCAGATGGATGGACGTGAGATTTTTGGAAGGCACACCAAGTTGATGCCAAATATATTGGAAATTACATAAAACACAGACCAAATGACAAAAAGCAAGTGTTTGAAAGCATGAAATCCTTTTGAAAAGGAAGGCATGATAATGTACTTTTAGAACATCAAGAGGCATTTGGTTCACTATTCAGTGAAGCTATAAAGAACAGAAAGGTGAGTCTCTTTAACAAGCATTAGGTAGATGCAAAGACTGTTGCATCAGGTAAAGAAAGAGCATTTATGACATAGTCACAACCGTTGGTTGTTGACAGTCCATAAAAATGCACCCCTGCATCATAGGGTAAATCTTGGTCAGAATCAACAATTCATTGGGTATTTTATAATAGGTTTGTCTTAAGAGTTTGCTTTTGCAATTATAGAACACAAAATTCACCCTGGTGTCACTAAAACAGAAGCCAATATTTCTTAATGTACAACTTTTCCTTTCCATTTAAGTTATATAGAAAAGGTTAGAATAAGATCGTGTCAACTGTTTCAGAAATCGTGAGAAGTTCTGTGGGACTCAATTAGTACCAATAAAGTGGGCATAAAACTTATTAAGACCACAATGACCTAGCAATTTAATGAGTAGGATTCAGTTTGAGCACCTCTTTTCTGTATTCTTGCTCAGTGGCTCAGTGGTTCCTTGCAGTCTTGTGGCTTTAAATACCCTCCATGTGTTGCTGACTTCTGATTTACATCTCTAATCCAGACTATTCCCCTAAACTCCAAATTCACACAACAGTTCTGGACTTGATATTCCCACTTGCATTTTAAATCTTCACCTGAAACATGGCATGCACAAAATGAAGTTCCTGGTTGTCCCTTCCTCACAAGCTAATTTCATACATTCCCCCCACCTTGTTTTGGAAAGCAACTCCATTCTTCCAGTTGCTTAGAATCATCATGGAGTTACAATGAACTCCTCTTTTCCTATACCTGATGTGCAACCTGCTAATCCTATTAACTCTATTTTCCAAATATATGTAATATCTGGTCACTCCTGACTATTCTGGTTCAAAGTACCATCATCTCTAGCCAAACTACTGGAACAACTCCTGGGATTGTAATAATCTCCTAACTGGACCCTTGATTCTCTCCCATCAATTCCCCACAAAAGCCAGAGTGATCCACTTTAAATATGATAGATTATGTCACTCATCTTCTTAAATATTCCCTGACTTCCCATAGCTCTCTCTCATGCCTCACATATCCCATCTCTCTGACCCCATCTCCTCCACAGCCTCATTTCACTTCAGCTCCCAGGCCTTCTTGCTGATCTTTAAAGAAATCGATCATAATACTGCCTTAAATCATTTGCACTTGTTGTTCTTTGCCTGGAAGACATTTCCAACATATACCCACATGGCCTCTTCCCTAACTTTAAGATCTCTGTTCAAACGCCAACTCATGATAGAGGTCTTTGCTCACTACCTCGACACACAACACACACTCCACATTGACACACAACACACACTCCACATCAACATCAGTATTCCCTAGCCCCTGTACCTCAACTTATTTTTCTCCATAATACTTAGACACACGCATGTGCACACACATACACACACGCACAAAGTCTTTCCTACTTTTCACAAATTCTGCATTCACAAATTTGCCCGGCTCACAGAATTTATTTGTAACCTCAAACCTAACACAGTGTTTTCAGGGTCATTCATGGTATGTGCACAGCTGTGAAAAATTTGTCACCCAGGGAGCACGTTCTCCTCTGAGGTTGAACTCTCTGCCTTCTTGTTTCAGCTATTAAAGCACAAACAAGTGTCTTCTCTGTGGTCTATTTTGTGCCACATTTTTTGTGCCTTTTCTTGGTGATTTTTCTGTTTAAAATGGCCCCAAGTGTACTGCTGAAGTACTTACTGTCTAGTGGTCCTAAGTGCAAGAAAGCTACGATGTGCCTTACAGAGAAAATGTGTGTGTTAGGTGAGCTTTGCCCAGGAATGAGGAATAGTGCTGTTGGCAGGAATTTCAATGTCAGTGAATCAACAGCATATATTAAATAAGGTGTCTTTACCTAGAAACACACATAAAACAAGGTTATGTACTGATCAGCTGACAGAAGTGTTTGACCAGAACCCACCCTGTGTTTCCCTTAGGAGCAGTGGTTCAGCGTGTGCGCTAATTCAGAGTTCAGCGTAACGTTATAAAACATAACTATTGTGAACAATGAGATTTGACTGTATTTGCTCCTTTTTTATTGTCATATTCTTCCCAAATACAGAAGATTCTGTAAAACCATGGCCTAATTAATTTTCCTCACTAATGTATTTCCAGTGCTTAACCCTATGCCCTCAATATAGCATGTACTCAGTTATACAACATATTTGCAGATCATTTCATCCTCACAACTATTCAGTGTTGTAGGGGCTCCTGCACCCACTTTACAGATAAAAGACATAACAAGGAATCCATCACTTGCTTAATTTTCTCAGGAGTAACTGTCAGTGCCAAGATTTGAACCAGGAAGAATGTCTGGGTTCCTATCCACCTCAGTATTACCCAAGATGAAGTTGGTAGATAATCAAACTGTTGATGAAAGAAATGAAGGAATGAATGAGTTAATTAAATAACAGGTAGGTTTCAGGTATATCTAATTCTAAACTGAATAAATCATCTTTTGGTAACAGTCAAGCCCACAGCAGTTGTTATTACACTAATTGTGATATGAAGATTTATTATCATTCCTAAATTAAAAGGTTAAATAGATAAAGCCAGTGATTAAACCAGAAAGAAGACTGGAGGGACAATAGATTGAGGATTTAGAGTCAGAAAATAAGGCCTTTATTCCTGTATCAGGCTACTTTCTTCTGCAATTTACACACACACACACACACACACACACACACACACTCCATCCTCATTATCAAGTCACTAAGACTTTGAGACTCAGATTTTGAGACTGTTGTACACATATAAGCATATATCCCCTTCCTACTTTTTGGATTATTGGGAGAATCAAGATAGAATATAAATGTAAAAGCAACTTGAAAATGGCTAAATGTTTTATTAAAATAATAAATAAACATTATATAATAAATATTAATCGCTCTTCTAAGTATTTGAAACAAGTATTTATCAAATAATTCATAAGGAGGTAGTTTTAGGATAAATATGATTATTGTTACAATAACAGAGCATGCAAAAGCAAAGACATACACACAAATTAATGTCACTCAGACATGGGAGTTTTGCTTTTCCTTTGGGCTAATGGGATTGATTTTATGCACAGTGCTCACCTGATAGCTCTATTAGCCTTTCTTTTTTTCTTTCTAGAAATGAGTGGGACTGATGTACAAGTAAAAATCAAATAAGAAAAGACCATTGACCCAGTTGCAGCTTGACAACTGTGACACAGAACACCTTCCACTCACAGACCTTGAGCTTTGATTTCCGCCTCATGAGGCCTTCTGAGCTGTCACTTTGTCTTAATTGTTTCTTTGGGGAGTAAGAACTGATAGTTGACCATGATTCGTGTTGATTTTCAATAAAGTTACTGCCAGGGGTATTTAAACCGAAACATCTGCCTGACAGCTTTATTGGCACCAGCATATGTGACACTAATAAAGAAATGAAAAAGAGATTTTTTTTTTTTTATTGTGCATTTTCCACACTTTCTTTGGCAGGTGGAATTCTAAATATTGCAACAGCAGGGCCAAAACTGCTTGTACATCATTCTCACAAGTAACCATTTATTCAATTAGTCCTGGCAATTTAGAAAGTGTTCTGTCACCTCCGTTCACTTAGATCATGAACCAGGTGGATTTATCTGCTTTGTCCTTATTTTGTTATCACCTCTCATTCTCATTGGTATTACACTGAAACACAAACATGACTTTTGTTATTTCTGGGTCAGTAATGCAGGAAAAAAATCAACTACAGGATTCACATTTGAACTGTTCATGTGTATGTGTTTTAATTTTCAGAGAAAAATATTCAAAAGAAAATTACTTTAAAAATTAGCATGTGTGGAGGGATAGGCTAACAGAGGAAGGGAGGGAGAGAGGGAAGAAGAGAGAGCAAAGGAAAGAGCTAAAAAAACAGAGAAGCAAAAGACACTGAATAGATTTAGAGGTATTTGTTTGGGGCTATAGTTATCTGTATATATACCTAAGACTTTTTATAATTGTCAATCTTATTTCTTCTTTTGTTGATTTATCTGTGGCTTTCTGACAGAAACAAACTGCCAATATGTATATGATTCATTGTATATAAAAGAGCCATGGAAGCCTATTTCATTGGAAACTTATCAACAAGGATGGCTCCAACAATGTCAAGAAGGTTTCAACAGAATCAATATGATAGTTTTGGTTTAGAACAAAAAATACCAAAATTAAACCAACATTATAAAATATTCAAAAGTCAAGTACATGTTACAGGAATTCTAGTACCAAATTATTAAAGGGAAATTATAAACCCCTAGTTATCCTTCGTTTTCTTCATTTTGCTTTATAATTGACTCACATTAACCTATTTAAATCCAAAATGTTTGAGGGTAAAATTAGTTGTTTTCTGTAGATGTAGCCAAGATCAACTTTGATTCAATTATGTTGTGTAGCAACCAGCAATTCTTTCAAATTGCACTCCTTATAAAACAATAAAGGCACAATGTGACAAAATTTTCAAATAATCAACACCTTCCTTTGTGATATGAACACAGTTGTGTTCATAAGCTATGAACACAGCTTTCACAATGTAATTGTTGACTGCCAGGTAGTATTAACTTAAATTTTTGTTCATCCAGCTGATATCCAAAAGTCCAATTACCATTTTGTGAAGTTGAAAGTTGGGGAAAGGGAAGGTTGAATATATTGCAAAAAACTGTGTGAAAGGCAGAAATATGGACATAAAGAAAAATTTGCAACTAAGACAGGGATATACTTTGTTGAGAAAACGTTTTCTTCTAAATATGTAATAGAAGGGAAAATTGTTCTTTCTCTAATACCACCAACTGTGCATTGCAGAGGAAGCAACTCTAATTCACACCCACAAAGGAACACAGGTGGTGTTGGTTTTACAACTCAGTTCATTCATAAGCAATTGATTTAGATTAATTTGGGAAGTACATTAATCCTACTACAAAAAAAAACCTCAAACCTTCAGTCATACAGATTAGCCTACATCATTTTGCTAGCCAGCTGTATATTGCTAGGTATCACAGGTTACTATCACAATGAGTAATGTTGAAACTATTTTTCATAAATATATCATTAATCATGAGTGGACACATAGTATTTAAGAAACATACAGTTATCTCATATAGAATTTTTTCCTCTCTTTGTATAATTTTTTTCTGCATACAAGGCAAATATAAGCTAATGTCTTTTCTTTAGTCCAATTTCTCAGTGTTTTTTAGGTTAAATGATAAGCATGTCTTTTAATATGTATTTCAAAATTGTCTCCTGGAAAAGTTTACCCATTTTCCAGCAACACTAGGGTTAATAATTCTTAAAATATTACTAATCTGACAAGGAAAAAAGGTAATTAATTTTTAGTGTAATCTGCATGTCTTTTATTTATGTGTGAATTTGCATTTCTTCATAATTGCCACTTTATATTTTTATCAGATTCAAGAGAGCTCAGCTTTCAAAATTTCCAGGATGAAGTACGATAGTCAATATATATGCCTTACTCCACCATCTCTTTAAATTATTAGGGTTCTACAGGCACCTGGGTGGCTCAATCAGTAAAGTATCCAATTTTTTATTTTGGCTCAGGTCATGATCTTGGGGTTCTGACACAGAGCCATGTGTTGAGCCCCACATGATGCTCTGTGCTGGGCATGGAACCTAATTAGGACTCTCTCCTCCTGCCCTCCCCTCATGTAGGCTCTTTCTCTCTCTCTCTCTAAAAAAAGGGGGGGTTCTTAAGAATTATTTATACAACTTTAGATATCTAAATATATAGTGTTTATATCTGCAGTTACTATTTTAAACATTTTCTTTTCTTTTCTGCTTTCCTTAAGGAAAGGAACTGCTTCTGCAAGCACTTAGTTCAGTCATGGGCAACTTTCACAAGTTCAACCAAAACCCACTGACTGAGAGGTATTTGTCTCTACACATACACTGGTGCATACACACTAATTCCTTTCCTGGAAAACAATTTGGGTTTCTAAGATATCTGATTAGAGAAAATGAACTTCTGTTTGTTCATGTCATTTCAGAGGCATTTACTTCTAAAGACCTGTAAGTACTCTCTGATGTTAAGATGATTTCCATTATAATTGCCACATATGGGTTCAATTTGTATTTTTTCTAGAGAGAGAGAAAAAAAGCTAGTCCTGATCAGTCTCCTCAATGAAGTATTTTTATGTAATTCCATATTTGTTTTTATATCAGGACTTTTCTGTTTCTTAAGCAGTAGAGTTTCTTTGTTGACCTTTTCACTAATGTCAATGTCTGTATAAGAAAATGAGATACTCCAGAAATGAATATTTTTCTGTTAACAACATATATCTGACCAAAAAAAAAAAAAAAAAAAAAAAAAGATCAAATAGGCAGTACACTTTGTAAAAGCTCTGGAGGTTTCAAAAAGCAAGTCCTCAGAGTTTCTCAGAGTTTACTGGAGAACGTGCACCTTAGCAGGGTACTAATGTCTGCAGACTTCTAAACAAAGCTAACTAACAGAAGGTGAATGTGACTGTGAAACTGGCCTGACCTGCAGGAAGTAGACACTGTGTGTTATTGCCCTGTGAGTCATTCTGACCCACAGTGGGTGTTAGGGTTAGAGGAGAATTCCTGCCATTCCTTCCTGCCATTTCCTGCGCTCTTTCTCTCTCATGCCCATGGAACCTTTCTCTCTCATGAGTGTAGACTTCATCTCACAAAGTCTATAAACCATGTATAAATTGAATAATAAAGAACTAGGAAAAGACTAAATATCTAGGGAACAAAACAAGCATGTTTTAAATAATACTTAACAAATAACGCAGGTTTTCTTATCTAGCATCTCATTTCACCCTTATTCCTGGCTTAATTTGGCATATGATGGTGAAGATGAGGAAAATGAACTTCCTGGAGCTGGAGTGCTTGATCAGCGCTGACAACATTGGAATTCGGAGGAAGGGAGAGACGGGGTCTGCTTCAGCCTCTGTGCTTTTCTTTAAACTATATTGCCTCTGACTATCAACATCAGTAAATTCTGCCTAATCAGTAAAGTTAATGTTTGTAGATTTCTGCTTTAAAGAGGAAACTATCAAGTATGAGGAACCACAGATGAGAACAGAGACTGTGCTCTCACAAAATACCTGCAACACTACTGCTTGGTAGCAGATTATTTTCAGGGATTCAGAAGGTGTTCACTTTTGTTGAGAGATACTTGTGTTAATTCTTGTCCTATTTTCCCAACTAAATAATTTATTCCTTCAATTTTAATAGGTTAGCAAATGCAAGAGAGAGAGAGCAAGAGCAAGTGCACACAGCCCATGAAAAATTAGCAGCCCCTTCATCCAGGGTTAATGTCTGGCTATTCACTGGACACTCATTCAATTCACTATTGTGAAGGCAAACAGTCTCAAGAAAATCAAGTAATGTATCATTTCAATTCCTAGATAGATCGCTTTCTATCTACATCATACTGCCACTATTAATAAAGCCAGCAAATTAAGCACTGACAGCAGCGGGGGGTAAAAAGAAAATGCAGGCACAAACGCTCACAATTTACAAAAAGAGTAATGCATATGAACCATTCAGGCTAACTCCCCAACATTCTGAGGGTAAAAGGTTGCTATATATGGCTGTTTTAGAGGCGGCAATACACGCGGCCTGTGGGGGGCGGGGCGGTGGGAGGAGGGGAAAAAGAGCACAAGCAAGAACCAGAGTGACAAAGACAGAAAGACAGATTACAGTAGTTCTTGTTCAGGTTTTTCTCTTGTTTTCTCTTCACAATTGAACTCTACATCCAGATGCCAAAGATTCACCTAACACATCCCAAATTGCCACGTCTGATAAGGCCTTGAATTGATGTTAAGATTTTTCAGATACAACCTAAATGGAAATACAACATGGGCCACCCCTCTATCCACTTCCTGCCTAGAGAATCCCAGTTCTCCCACCAAAAAAACTCATCCATCTCCTACTAATTGACATTTTTCTGAAAAAAGCATCACGAATACTAAAGTTATTGAGCACATTCCCTATGACAAGCCCTGTTTTAAACCCATAGGTTAGCTCCTTTAATTGTCTTCACAATTCTATAAGGCATGGGTATAGTGTTATTTCCATGTTACAGAAAAGAAGATTTAGCTCAAAGAAGTAAAGTAACCTGGCTGGGATCACAAATCTAGAATAAGACAAAGCTGAGGTATAAATGCAACAATCTGGTTCCAGAACCCTCTTTCTTAATCATGAGCATTATCTGACTTTCTGACTTTAGCAAGGCAATCCAATAGTTTTTCCCCTTCCTGTTTGTACACAAAGAACTAAGTAGAGTACAGTAAATGAACTTTGCCTTTGCTTATCGCCAAATATAAAGGCTTGATAAAATTAAAATATTGCAAGAATAGTTCTATAGCTGTTGGAGCTTGCTCATCCTCTAGGTTCTAGATAAAGCTAGAAGAAAAATTTAAGGGCTGAGATTCTACCATCTCAGGTCTACTTGTGCAATAAGAGGTACCCCGTTTCCCCTTCCATGCTTTTTGCCTTTCTTCCTTTCTTTCTTTCTCTTTCTTTCTTTCTTTCTTTTTCTTTCTTTCTTTCTTTCTTTCTTCCTTCCTTCCTTCCTTCCTTCCTTCCTTCCTTCCTTTCTTTCTTTCAAGATTTATTTATTCACTTAATTGAGAAAGAGAGAGAGGCAGAATATGGGGGGAGGGGATGAGGATGGGGAGAGGCAGAGTCCTAAGTAGATCCTGCACTGAGCACAGAGCCCAACACAGGGCTCCCTCCATCTCACAACCCTGAGATCATGACATAACTGACTATGCCACCTGTTCTTTGCTTTTTAATTTAAGATTGTGAGATTTTCGGGGCACTTGGGTGGCTCAGTTGGTTAAGCAACTGCCTTCAGCTCAGGTCATGATCCCGGAGACCCGGGATCGAGTCCCACATCGGGCTCCCTGCTCGCTGGGAAGCCTGCTTCTCCCTCTCTCACTCCCCCTGCTTGTGTTCCCTCTCTGGCTATGTTTCTCTCTGTCAAATAAATAAAATCTTAAAAAAAAAAAAAAAAAAGATTGTGAGATTTTCTTTTTTTTTTAATTCTGTGGTATTTGTCTCAGACATCCCTTGTCAGTTCTCTTCACAGATACATAAAATGAGAAAACTCTTCAAAAAAATATGTTTATTCAAGGCATGAGGGACAACTCCTCCGGTTTAATTTACTTTAGGATACTACAGATTAACATAAAAAGAGGGTTACTTTAGGATACTACAGATTAACATAAAAAGAGGGTACTTGTTTTGGGTACCTGACAACAAGCATGAGATGTACTAGTTTTCTTTGCAGTCTTGGACTGCTTTAAATTTCTGTTGCAATTTTTATGACCTAAAACTAGTGTACAACTCTAATTTCTAGTTAGCTGTATGAAAATGATGAAAAATGTTCTAAAATTTTAAATTAAATGTTTTATATTTTCTGGTCAATGGATAGCTACACTTTTCCTGAGTTTGAATTAGTGACTTCAATAAAAAGATAATGGATGGGGAAAGCATGTTATGAATGGCCATAAATGATTCTCACTCATTTGAAGTCACTGGTGCTTTTTTCCAATATGATTCGGCAAATTTTTATTCCAACTGTGACAGAATAAGAGGAAACTTTATTTCTCATTTGATTTCCTACAAGGCACTGGCTTATAAATGGAATGCCCTACATGAGATTTTTGAGACTTTAGGAAGTAAATTAAAAAAGCAAAGAAAAAAATGAAATAAATTATCATAAAAAATCAATGAATTTTTGAACACAAAAACATCCACAGAAATAGTTTTTAAAAGACACATTAGGACATGTGATTAACTTTCCGTTCTACTTGAATGCATTAGAAAATAAAACTTGACACAGATTCCAGAGAGGTCTTAATTTAGAAAGGAACAGAATGATTACATGATGAATTTAAAAGGAGTTTAAAATCATTATATAATATATTGACAGGTACATTTTTAGAGATAAGGCAACATGGCAAAATGTATTTTATCCTACTGTAATTTTATTACAAATAACTAGGACATGTATCACTTTACATATCAGGTTTTAAAATTTTATTCACTCATTTATTTGCTTAGAATGTACTTATTCATTCATTTATTTGTTTAGAATATACTTAATAGACAAACGAATTAGTATTCACTGACCAATAATAAAACTTGTTTTTCCATTGCCCCCAAATATTTTTCTATCTAATCTATAATTTGAAGTTATTGGGTTTAAATATCATGAGTTTCTAAGTTACAAAGCATATATATTGTCTAACAATTTATGTATAAATGAGTTCTTCCTTTCAGATGAATATCCAGAAGACCGCATAGGGCATTTTTTAAATTTATATGGAAGACAGACAAGTTTAGTACAAAGGATGACAACATTCTGAGAAGACACCTTTGAATGAAGTTTCCTCTTTGGGGAGAAGCTCTAGGCAGTAAGAAAATAAAAATGAACTTGAATGCAGATTGAAATCTGAATGAATGTGGACTAAGAAGACCTTGGTGGATTGACATGAAAAAACTAAGTTTAGCCACCTAATAAATTTTACAAACACTATTTTGGTTAATATAACAATCTTAATAATAGCTTGAATGTATTGATTATTTTATGTCAGTGATTCTTTTTATCTCAATATTTCAAAGTAGATGTTTTGTTTTTAAATCATTGCTAACTCGGTCTTAGAACATTTATGTAAGACAAATCCTATGTGTTGCTCTGTTACCATTAGACCATAGCATACTACAGTAAAACCCAGCTGTATTTATTTGACTGGTTTGAGTCTTACTGAAGGGTAAGACTATGTCTAAACACACACAGGTTAAGAAACAAATTGTGTCATTCATAGGCAGGAAGTGGATAATGTTTGAGACATTCAGTCGGGGTTTTGGCCACTGAAGAACCAAGCACCTCAGTTAGTAACAGGCAATTTCTTACGCAGTTTACTTGAATTGTTTTTACAATTCAATGCTAATATTTCTGATAATTTCAGTAATTCTTTTCTATTCTCTAACACAGTTAGGTGGCCTGCCCCTTTGAGGAGGCTTGTACAATATTGATCATGCAATCATTCATATACAATTACAAGGTTAACTATCTGTATCTGAAGGGATATCTCTGTCTTAGAGCCAAACAAAGAGGTGCCCTTGATTCAAGATTGGTCTAGAGTTTGAGGACTTTCTTAAAAAATAATAATAAATAAATAAATAAATAAAAAATAATAAATAAATAAAACAAAAAAACATGGTGAGAGAGAGAGAAAGAGAAATATATATATATATGTATAGTTTACCTTTTAAGAATTTCTTTCTCTTTCTCGAGGTTAAGAACACTGCCAAAAACCAGAGCATTAGTAATTATAATCAAAATCGCTGAAATTTATAATTGTTAGTATGTTAAATAGAAACACGTGTTTTAGACATCCACGAAATGATTTTGACACTAGTAAGTATAACTCTAATTTTGAAATTATTTTTATTTAATTAAATACAAGTACTTATAAGTTAACAAATAAATTTTCAGGTTTTTTTTTTCTTTATGCTGATAAAATCACTTTCCCTTTATTGTCTTTAACAGTTAATAAAAAACAATCTTTTTTAAAAATTTTATTTATTTATTTATTTGACAGAGAGAGAGATCACAAGTAGGCAGAGAGGCAGACAGAGAGAAAGGAGGAAGCAGGCTCCCTGCTGAGCAGAGAGCTGGAAGATCCCAGGACCCTGAGATTATGACCTGAGCTGAAGGCAGAGGCTTTAACCCACTAAGCCACCCAGGCGCCCATTAAAAAACAATCTTGCAATCAGTGAATTTAAATACTATAACCCAAGCTCACCCAAGCACAAACAAAAGTTAATGATATGTTTATTAATAGAATATCTAGGCATGGAATCTTTGCAGAAAGACTAAGAAAACACAGGTTAAAAATAAAAATGCTCAATGAATCAGGATGTCAAATATAATTATAATATGTTCCAGATTTTATTTCTGTTCAATGGGTTATTGGCACTATTTAATGTGTTCTTCAGACCACGTTTAATCTTGCAATTTATTTTTGAGAAACTTCTAAGTGTCAGACAATTTACTAGACTCCTAAATATAAAAGTTACATACTTTTTTACTCCAAGGAATTCAAATTCAAATGTGGACAATAGTATGTAAACAAAAAAAAATTAAAGAGGGTCATGTAATACATGAGGACAAAGAAAGAGCATGCAAACCTTGGGAATACGTAAGAAGACACTGTCAAATTGGAAAATCGAAGATGAAATATGAACTGGATTTTAAATGGGGGTGATTTCGAGGTGGAGAAAGTAAGGTAATGATGAACAAAATGAACAAAGACCCAGTGAGTAAAGAAAAACATGATGTTCCTATAGAGTTGAGGACCAATGAGATCTTGCTAAAAAAAAAAAAAAAAAAAAGTATAATGAGGATGAACAGGATTTTAATCCAGAGAGAAGGTCTGAAATGAGATTATGAAGAGGTTAGGAATTTGACTGTTTTCAGGAAGGGAAAGGAAATCAAAGTTTTCAAATCAGGAGTGTATCAAAAGAGAGGCACTCCAAAAATGAAGACTGTTAGCTGCATCCATATACTTCCTCGAAGGAGGGGCTGCATTTAAAAAAAAAAAAAAAAACCTCTATCATGCCTTTTAGTGTTATGATAAATACTCAGTGATTATTAATGGGAATTCTACAATTAAGTTGGAGACTATTTTAATTAGCTCTTGCTTCACATTGATTAGGATATCCATTTCCTTTCAACTCAATAGAGCACTTGCATCAGAAATAAACAGATGGCAGCTATTCTTATGGAATCAACAATATATTAAATAATAAGTTTTGGAAATAAATTTTAAAATTGACTATGCTGTCCTTCCTCTGCCTGTTCAAAAAAAAAAAAAAAAAAAGAGGGAGGAGGGTTTGTTGCCTTCCATTCGCATATGTTTGCATTTTTGAGGAAAAAATAAAACCTTGTCCTTACTCATTCTGTCAAGTAGAATTTGTGCAAGAAATTATGGTGTACTTACTCTTGTGACTACTTATTCTTGTGACTACCTTAAGGAAAGGGATGGTAATTTATGGATTGCAAGACTAAATATCCTATAATGGCATATTTCTAATGAAAATAAGCAAATTAGAAACTTTTAAAAAATTTTACACATAAGGTCTGATTGATCAGTGGCCTATGTATCTTTTCAAATAGGTGCACTGAAATGAAAAAAAATGAATTAATGCACAAAGAGATATGCCATTTGGTATTTCACAAGAATGATAATGTTCATTTTAACTCTTGTGGTAAACATCTAAATATGACAGAACTATATTAGGAACATTCTCCTCTCATCTGAATGAAAGAACACAATCAAAGATAACCTAATATGCAGAAAGAATGCAAAATTAAACAGTTAAAAATTTCTAGTAGCCCAAATAATTTACAGAATATTGAAGGTTCGTGTTTTATTTCTTCTTAAGCATCAGTTAAATAATGAAAATTTTAAAATTAAATAGAAAGAGCAACATGTTGAAACTTCAATGGAATTTTAAAGTGACACATTTGCAGATCAATCAAGCAAAATAACAAGCTGTTTTTTAGTACAAGTACAAACAAATATAAATTAATTTCCAATACTATGATCTAATCAATTGCAGAATTTAATAAACTGATTCACAACCTCTCTTCTTATCTACTCAACTTATAATCTTTCCCATGTTTGAACCTCGTACTAAAATAAGTCTTACACAAGGCACTGAACTATCTGGTATAGGGCATCGGACCTTAATCCATATCTACTTGTGACCTCATAAAATATTATAAACAATTACCCAACATCTACTATTCTATCTAACAGGTATGTATTAGTAATACATACAATTATGATAAGATGGTCTCTATACATCTTCATTTTGCAATACTATTCTATAAGGTTTATATCTGATGTCCCCAAATTGCCTATTGCCCAGACTATAATCTGGGCTGAACCTGGGCAAATACTGCCCTTTCGTAACAGATAGCACATGAGTTATATCCACAGGTGGTCCTTCAGGTTTTCATTTACAGAGAACTGCAATTTTCCTACCATTTATGGGTCTTTCTTAGAAGTCTTTCGGTATTTGTAGAAGTGGAGACTAATACTCAAAATATTTAAACAACCATGTCTAACAAACTCTGATTTATTGTTGCACAAATCAACAAAGCAAATAACCAAGAATAGCTTGTTCACAAGATGAAATTACTTTATTTTAAATAATCCTACTAAAGGAAATATATTCAACATTTAGAACAACAGGCATCTTTAAGAATTTTATTTCAAAAACATGGACTTCAGTTCCTGAGAAATAATTATCGTAGTTAGCTTTGGAGCATGCCTAAAAAAATTGAGCATTTAAAAAACCAATAATGTCCTCTCACAACATACAAGAATAATAAGTAAATGGGCCAAGATGGCAAAACCTATACTTCTAGATTTCTAAATTCTAACGACCTTCATATACTCTTCCCAATTTTTATATTCCCTTGTAGTCTCTATACGATATTTAAAGATTTAGTGTGATATGGAATATAATTGTGTACAATAATTCCTTTGCTAGAGAACATGATGTCTATCTTGAGTTTTATATGTGTTCATATATTGTAAAATGTGACTGAAATCATTCAACTGCTACCTAAAGAAAAAGACATTATATTATAAAAGATGTTTTATCTATTATAGCAGATCTGTTCAATCTATTTATTTTAAAATTGTGAATGTCAGCTCTACCCAATTTAAGGGAACTATAACAGAAAACTATTATATTTATAGATATAAAAATCATATGCATGAGGTTTTATAAATATAAAATGGCATATAGTTAGCAGACTCTGATACATATTCTCCCAATTCATCATTAAATCACAAACAAATATAAAAGGATGAAAATTTAATATAGGATTGAAAACTAAGATAATATTTTCACAGGTATTAGATGACCCTCCAATACCATTAAACAAATAAATCCTGAGTGAGACAGTCTTAAACTGAATAAAGAAGCAGTGTCATAGAACAGTGGCTCCTGAAAATAGTCAGGCAAACACTTACTCCCTCCTCTCCTTTCCACCATTGTTTCAAAGACCCAGGAATGTGCACCATCAAGAAAATTGGCCAGCCATCTTTCACTGATAGTTCTCAAACATGCTATGCAAGATCACAAAATTAATATAAGATTATATAGAACTTAGGTGAAAAGCATTTTTTCTGGACAAAAAGTGTCAATATATATTTCTAATTGCTCTGATTCCCAAGTGACATAAAAATTTCTAAACTTCATATGTGTGAAATGTTTTTTTTTTTTTTAAGATTTTATTTATTTGACAGAGAGAAACACAGCCAGAGATGGAACACAAGCAGGGGGAGCGAGAGAGGGAGAAGCAGGCTTCCCACTGAGCAGGGAGCCCGATGTGGGGCTTGATCCCGGGTCTCCAGGATCATGACCTGAGCTGAAGGCAGTCGCTTAGCCAACTGAACCACCCAGGCGCCCCAAAATGTTAAGTAATAATGCATACACACAAACCTATTCATACTAAAAATGGAAGGGATCAAGATGTAAGAATCCACTATGAAATTAATGATTGAGGTATAGAAAACTCTGTGAAATTAATACACAGTTCTTATTTTTAGAGACTGATTAGCAGAAGACAAGCAAAAATTATACAACTCAAATAATATTTGTAAAAGGGTTAATACATTGAAAGTCACACCTTAATAAGAAATAATACATTTTCATATGCAAGGCCCACAACACTTAAAAGATTTTTGTGTATTAGTCAACATAAGAAAATCCCAATTTTTCTCACAAAGTAAAATTAGTAACATAATGAAATCAGAAACTTATTAGAATTGTTTTGTTTTTTAAAATATTTCAAATCAACAATACCAAAACAAAACAAAACAAGCATTCTCCCTAATAAATTCCAGGCTAAAATAGGAAATAAAACAGTAAATAAAAATCTATTTGGAAATTATTGATCATCAGAACTGTGCTCATCAGAACTCATGGAACATAACCAAAGCTATACTCTGAAGAAATGCCAAAGACTTAACTTCTATTACAAAACAAGAAAAAATGTTAAAAAGTAAACTTCACAGTAATATAAGTGGCATAAGAATATGTATTTGAGAGAAGATATAAATTAATAAAGATGAAACAGGAAAAACTGAAGAAGTAGTAAGAAATCAGGAGACAAAGTGGTATGTTTAATAAGTAATTCTTAAAGCCATTTTCAACAATAATAAATACATGAAAACTTTTTTAAAAACAAAATCAAGAAAAAGGAAGGAGTAGGTACACTAGACATCAGTATTTAAGAAAACAATAAAACCACAAAGTAAATGACTGACAGAACTATAAATGCTGTTCTTTACTTTAAAATTTCAATTTTTTTAAAGATTTTATTTATTTGTCAGAGAGTGAGAGTGAGTAAGCAAACACACAGGTAGGGAGGGCAGAAGGTAGGAGGAGAAGCAGACTCCCAGCAGATCAGGGAACCTGGTGCAGGACTGAATCCCAGGAGCCTGGGATCATGACTTGAGCTGAAGGCAGACACTTAACCAATTGAGCCACCCAGGAATCTCTAAAACTTTCAAATTTCTATTTTACATCACTCAGCAAAGTTGAGACTCTCTTAAAAATTAATTTCTAAAAAGTAGAAATTTTTAAAACTGTTTCATGAGAATGTAATAAATCCTCAACCATGAAATTATATAAAAATTAGCTAAGAAATACATCTTCCTGAAAAGCCACAGGACCCCAAGAGTTTTAGAGATGACATAAATGAAGTATCCATTTTTATGTATTTTAAACTATTTCAGAATGTTGAAATTATGGAAAGCTTCAGAATTCATTTAACAAAACTGGTTAAATTATGGCAATAAAAATGACAAAGAGAAAAAAGCACTAATTAATTTTTTACAGGTATAGATACAAAATACTTAATATTTTATAGCCAATTTACTTCAGCTATGTATTACTATGATATTCCATGATAAAATAGTTTTTAGTAGTAAAGTAATAATGGTTGAAAATTACAAAACCTTATAAAATCGGTCTACTTGATTAATGAGTTAATAGAAATCATCTCCATAGATACAGCATCCTACATGATAAACTTTAATGTGCATTTCTTATAAGCCAATCATAAACTGGGAGAGGTAGAGTATTTCTTTGACATGGTAAAGAATTTGTGACTAAGAGCAACTGCTGTTCTTGTCAATAAGGATGGACAACAGAAGACTTGCCGAACTTTGCCTTAAGGGTACAGAAAATCTAAAAGAGGAAAATGAATTTTAAAACTTTACAGACAGAAATGCTTTTGACAACCTCATTTGTTTGGATTTTTTAGATTTTGGGGGGGATTTTTTAGATATTTTTACTGAAGTATAATTAGTGGAATTACATCATTTCCATGTTAGCTGTTCTCTCCATCTGTGGTTTGTAGTTTTATTCCCTTAAAAGTGCCTTCCAAGAGCAGTTTTAATTATGAGCAAGTTTAATTTATTGCTTTGTTCTTTAATATATCATGCTTTTGTTATGATACATAAGAAAATATTTTCTCCTATATTTTACTCCAGAAGTTTTGTAATTTTAAGTTTCACATTTAGGTCTATGATCCATAGAATTAAACTGGTATCAGGTGTGAAATGTTTATGTCATGTTGTTATGTTATGTTACGTTATGTTATGTTATGTTATGTTATGTTATGTTATGTTATGTTATGTTATGTTATGTTATGTTATTATGTTATTTATTTATTTATTTATTTATTTGTTTGTTTGTTTATTGCATTTGGCTATCAAGCATTAATTGTTCAAAAGACTACGTATCCATCCTTGAACTGCCTTTGCTCTTTTGTTAAAGATCAATTGTCCATATATGTATGGTTTTATTTCTGGATTCTCTTTTCTGTTTCATTGATCTATTTGTCTATCTTCCTGTTTAATTCCACACTGTAATGAATACCAAAAGTCTTGAAATTAAGTCAGTTTGCTTTCCAAATTGTTCTTGCTTTACACATTTGCTTTGGCTTATATAAGTTCTTTGCTTTTTAGTACCAATGTTGGTATTTCAATGTCATTGTGTCATTTTACACACACACACACAGACACACACACACACACACACACACAGAGCCTGCTATCATTCTTGTTGGGATTGTGTTAAATCTAAAGATCTAGAGAGAACTGACATAACAGTGCTAAGTCTTCCAATTCATAATCAAGGTATGTTTTACCTATTTCTGATGCCTTCTTTCTCTGAGGAATATTTTATAGCTTCAGGTTTTGAGCATTCTGGTCAGATTTATTCCTAAGCAACTTACACTTTTGATGTTATCATAAACAGCATTGTTTTTTTATTTAATTTTTTTATTGTTAATGAAGTAATACAATTGATTTTTGTATAATAATGTACACTATAACCTTGCTAAACTCACTTATTCTGGGAATATTTTGTTGTTATTGTTTTTGTAGATGTCATTAGATCACCTTCATAGATAATCATGTCATCTGCAAATAAAAGTAGTTTTTATTCTTATTTCTAATTATGGATGCCTTTACTTCTTATTCTTACTACACTGGCTAGAGCTTTCACATTATTTTGAATAGATGGTAAGAAGAGACACGTTTGTCTTGTTCCTGATCTTGGGAAAAATGCATTGTTTTGTCATATGTGATTTCTACTAGTTGATTTTTCATAGTTGTCCTTTATCAGGTTGAAGAAGTTCCCTTTTACTCTTGTTTTAACTAGAAATGCATATTGAATGTACTCAAATGCTTCATCTGCATGTACTGAGACAATTATATGTTAATTATATCATATAATAAATTACATTGATACATAGATGTTTATATCAACCATACATTCCTGGAATAAACCTCACTTGGTCATGACTATATATTTTGGGGTATGACTTACTAAAATGTTTATAGAATTTTTGCACATATTTTTGGTTGGTGTATTTGCTTGTACTTTTCTTCTTGTAATTTGTCTGCTTTTGGTGTTAGTGTAGTGATGGCCTGATAGAATGGGTTGGGAAGTGTTTCTTCCTCTGTAACTTTCTCTTTACTCTTCTTCAATTTGTGTAGAATTTGTATTATTTCTTTCTTCAATATATGATATGGTTTATAGTGAAATCGCCTATACCTAGTGTTTCACTATGGGAATAATTTTAAGTGTATATTTAATTTATTTAATTGATACAGGTATATTTTGGTTCTTTTTATCTCTTCCTGAGTAAACTTAGGTAGCGTTGTGTCTCTCAAGGAATTTTTAAGTTACGTCCAAGTCATAAAAAAGATGTTTTTAATATTCCTTTAATATGCTTTTAATGTCTTTAAAATCTGGAGAAATTCCACCACTCTCATTTTTGATATTGGTACATGTGCACTTGCAGTTCACTTTTATAGATAAGTCTGACTACAGTTTAATCAATTACACTGCTTTTCTCAGAGAATAACTTTTAGCTTCATTAATTTCATTATTTTTGTTTTTTGATTGAGTTTGACATCTATAATAATTATGTTGTTCTGCTAACTCTGGTTTGATTTGCTCTTCTTTTTTCCGTTTTTTTAAGTGGAAGTTGAGGTCATTCATTTGAAACCTTCTTCCTTTTCTACTATAGGCATTTATTCCCTGTAAATACTGGTTGTAGTTTTGCATTTTTTTTCCAGAGCCTTCTTCCTTAACTCCTTATGTCACACTTTTTAAATAGCTTCAACAGGTCAAGAAGACAAATATTTTAAGTCCAGGTCTACATCTACATTCACACACACACAGACACGCTCACACAAACACTAAATAATAGATACATAGATATATGGATAAATAGATTGATTTATATGGAACTTAAAATATATATATAATAATAAATATGTATATATAATTATATATATATATATAATATGTATATATAATTACAATCATATCTAACATAATGATGTATTCCCAAATAATACCACATGTTCTGTTCTATGCTTAAATCGCTGGTAATTTAACAGACATCACTGATGATTAGTGATATCTGGGTAAAGAGGTAGGATATTAGAACCATAATAATATCACAGCAATAGCTAGCATTTTTTAAGAGCACTCAATGTGTGCAGACACTGTTAAATCTTTTACTACATGATGGCGGTATTAAAATCCTGTAACATAGACATAGCAGCATTATTTTATAGGCAAGAAAACAGGTTGACATAGGCTAACCAATCTGCCCATAATTCCAGAGCTAACCATGGCAGGGCTAAGTGTTTTGGCTCAGATCTTTTTGACTGCAAAGTGTTTCTGGGAGGGGGAAATCATTTTATATTTAATTTCAGCCTTTCCATCGTACCAGTCTATGGACTTTGTTCATATTTCATTACTCATGAGCCTAAAACTCAATTGGAAGAAACCTTTCATCTAGAGTTTAACCGTATCTCTCCCATATAATAGGAGAAAATTCTACCATCCGTGAAAATTGTTTCCTCCGATAGAGCAAGTCATCTGAGAAACCATCTCCTTAGAAATTGCAGAAAATTACAGAAATGCCTCTGTCAGTCCCCAAGTCTTCCTGAAGCTAGTTTCTTCCTATACATTTTCATTTGATATATTGAAAATTTTTTATTTGCTTTTCAGTTTCCCCCTGATTCTTGCTTTGCAGGTCTTCAACATTAAAATAAGTATACAAACCTTCTTACTATGGTTTTCCTCCTTTCTGTACATAGACAAACATATCATAGCTTTAAATTCACTGATAACTAACAAACATTAAATATTCTTAGGTCTGATGGGTGCTATTTGTTTCCTAAATCCAATTGCTCAATAAATTTGTGGGAAGATATATTTTTCCCACCATGTATTAACTTCTTCCACCACTGCTTCTCTTCATGCAAAATTCTCTAAGCCTGCAGGATTACTATGGTGATAACAAAACCCTTCCTTCCTTCTTTCCTTCCTTCTTTCCTTCCTCCCTACCTCCCTTCCTTCTTTCTTTCTTTGTTTCATTTTTCTTTCTTTTTCTTTCTTCTTCCTTTCCCTCTTTTTCTTTCTTTCTCTTTCTTTCTCTCTCTCTGCCTCCTTCCTTTCTTTCCTCCTTCCCCTCTCTTTTGTTCTCTTTCTTTCTTTCCTAGAATATTTTTATCTATAGAAATTTGTCACTACTTTAACCTTGGCTAGGAGTCACAATAAAGCAAAGCATGCCATTCTTATCATCAGCAAAATCCTGATACCACTTTATTAAAACCCTATACAAAGAAATGCCCTCAATTCTGAAGTGAGCATGAGTTTACTACCAGTCTCTGCATAGATTATCCTCCCCCCACCCCCCGCTCCCTACATATGACATCAAACTCTTTAAGATTCGGATCACTAGATAACCTTCCTAGGCTATATAAATGTTTCCCTTACCTCTTCAAGATCAGATTCTTTGTACTATATTAGTGGTTCTCAATCATGATTGATTTTGCCCACTCCCGAGTTATTTGGCAATATCCAGAGACACTGTCAGTCACCACAACTGGAAGAAGGGGGTTGCTGCTGATGTCTAATGGAGAAAGCCATGTTTCCCACAAAGCTCAGGTCAGACCTCATCTCCCCTACCACCAATTATTTGGCCTCAAATATCAGGAGTACAAAGATTAAGAAACCCTCTACTAGATCACTTCCTACATGAGAAGCTTCAATTTTTGAATGGAAATGTGTCCATGGGAAGAAGAACTGCCTTAGAATTTATAGGACAAAAAGGGAAATTTTCCTGGTTCTTGTTCTCTACACACTTACCTGAGTCTGCCCAGATATGCCAGATGTTAATCATGTCTCTGCGATGCAAAGAGATAAAGGCGTGATGAGAATAAAGAATTCAACAAAAGTTTCATCAGATCCCTATTCTGCCATGGTTTTAGTTCTTAATCCTAGCTTTGGTAAACTGGTAAATCACAAAGACTGCTTTCACCCTTTTGAAGCTCAGAATCAATCACTCTAACTGGATAACCAGAAGAGAACTTCCGGTCAAATCTATTTTTTCTGTCTAAAAGTGTTAAAATTCTGAATGCCTCCATAGATACCCTGCAGACGGCAGGTTTCCATTGTCCCATTAATTCCTAATGCTTGTTTCTTTAGACATGCTGCTTCATATACTACCTAGGTTACTTGCCTCTCTTGCTCTTGAAGACATATGAGTCTGTCTAGGCTTCATTAAATACAATCCATAGAAAAACTTTAACAGACCTCCTTCCTTTTTGCCCCAAACTCAACATGCTTATTTTGGCTTCCTTGTTCTCTTTAATAAAAAATTAAAAAAAAATGGTAAGAGCTAGGGAGAACCTAATAGAAAAATGTTAAAAAAGAAAATGATACAGAAGCACCTTGTCTAAGTCTATTTCCCACTCTTTGGAGAACTGCTTCCAGGCTATATTATTGCCTTCTCTTTCGCCAGAAGAGCCATATTGTCAACTA